>PRKT01000481.1:76119-102349 GCA_003671525.1 Saccostrea glomerata
TTGTCTGTGATGGAACTCAAAAACGGCTTGAGCTAGAGCGCTGAAATTTTCAGTGATGATAGAGGACATATTGCCATGTTGCAACATGGTCAGGATATTTCCCGGAAGTGCCTAGTATGGAAGCTCGGTAGGGGTCAAAATTTAGGACACGAATCTTGACTGATTTTTTGAGACATTTTGCATCATATCTTTTAAAGTATAATTATTTTGTTAAAACATACTGAGCAATATTTGTGCAAAATGATAAGATCTTTAATATGATATCAAGAAAAAAGTGCTGACTCATCACATTAGGGGCTGAGAGGGGCCAAAAGTATTTATTTGATAACTTTTTAACAGTCGATATTTTGTTATTAAATATTGAAGCAAAAATGTTCATCTCAACAATCTACAACAATATATTACAATTTGAATGTCGTATGGTAAATAATTAGGGGCCAAAAGGGGCCAGAATGCTAAATCTTTGACCCTTTATATCTCAAAAGTGGGAAATATTTTGATAAGTAATATTGAACAAAACATGTTCAAAATAATGTTCTTAACAAAATGCAACCTTTCATTTTTTGCTAAAGGTCCCCATTAAGGAGTTAAAGGGTTGGCCCCTAAATATTTCTTTTACAAATAACTCGAAAATGAAAGAGAATCTCTGAATAGTTGTTGAACAAAAAGTGTTCAAAATCTTGAGAGCTTTAAGATGATATCAAGAAAAAGGGGCTGGGTACTCAAATTAGGGTCCGAGAGGGGCCAAAAGTCTTTAATCGATAACTTTATATCAGTAAATATTTATGGAATTCTAGAATATTCTTTTCGTATTAGATGGAATTGAGTTATGTTAAGTAATATTAGTGTGTTATATGAAATGTTTTGTTTAGTAAATGATGATCCGTAGAATGTCTCCTTAATATTTATATATATGAAAATGGGACTTAAGTGTGTGTTGAGATGTGCCGTGAAAGTGGTATGGGAAGTGTTGTATAGAGGTTATATATATATTGGAAATTAGTGCCGCGTAGTAATACACTGTTCTTATTGGTCAGTTGTTGTCATGGTTATGATGACGTCACTTCCGGTGCGGGAGAATTTGAATCTAGTACTGGGAGTTTGGATAGTTTCCGGAAGTAACTAGTATGGAAGCTCGGTAGGGGTCAAAATTTAGGATACTTTTATGAATGATTTTTTGAGACAATTTGCATCATATCTTTTGAAATATAATTATTTTGTTAAAACATACTGAACAATATTTGTGCAAAATCACAAGATCTTTAATATGGTACCATGAAAAAAGTGCTGAGTCATCACATTAAGGACCAAAAGGGGCCAAAAGTATTCAATCGATAACTCCTTAGGAGTCAATATTTTGTCATACATTACTGAAGGAAAAATGTTTATTTGAATAATCTACAATTACATATTATGATTTTCATGTCGTATGGTACATAATTAGGGGCCACAAGGGGCCAGAATGCTAAATCTTTGACGCTTTAGTTAGAAATATTTTGATAAGTAATATTGAACAAAAGATGTTCAAAATAATGTTCTGAACAATTTGCAACCTTTCATTTTTCGCTAAACGTCCCCATTAGGGAGTTGAAGGCTTGGCCCCTAAATATTTCTTTTGCGAATAACTCGAAACGGAAAAAGAATCTCTGAATAGTTGTTGAACATAAAATGTTTAAAATCCTAAGAGCTTTAAGATTAAATCAAGATAAAGGGGCTGGGCGCTCAAATTAGGGGCCAAGAGGGGCCCAAAGTCTTCAATCGATAACTTTTTAGCAGTTAATATTTTGTTATACATTACTGAAGCAAAGATGTTTATCTCAACCATTTATAACTATATATCATGATTTTAATTTCGTATGGTATATAATTAGGGCCACAAGGGGCCAGAGTCTAATTCTTTCACGCTTTATATCTCGAAAGTGAGAAATATTTTGAAAAGTAATATTGAACAAAAGATGTTCAAAATAATGTTCTGAACAATATGCAACCTTTTATTTTTCGCTAAACGTCTCTATTAAGGAGCTGAAGGGTTGGCCCCTAAATATTTCTTTTGCAAATAACTCAAAACGAAAAAGAATCTTTGAATAGTTGTTGAACCAAAACATGTTCAAAATCTTGAAAGCTTTAAAAAGATATGAAGAAAAAAGGGATGACCCCTAATATTAGGGACCTTGAGGAACCAAAGGTCGATATTTGAAGTCTTTATTGTTCAATGTCGTTTTACAGATTATGGGAAATCATTATTTTAGAATGAAAATTGCAATCAAAATCTGATCTCATCTCATCAAAAATCGGACGGAAGACCCACTCGTTGCTCGCAACGAGATCGTATCTAGTTATTATTATTATTCTTTTTTTTCTTCTTTGTTCTCCGGTACTTTTTTTGTCCGCGAGTGTTCTCAGAAACTGTTCACCCAACTGAGCTAAAACCTTTTTGGGGTTAATAGGTGTGTAGTGTAGGTGTGCAACAGGACGGTTATTTTGCGCGCATACGCATGCACGTGCGGGCGTGTGAAATGACGGATATACTTTATATAGCCATAACTTTAACATTTTTTGATGAAATATTTTAAAACTCATTTAATAAGGATATATTCATAGTGTAGATAATGTGACACTGTCAAATTAGCACGAACTCACGTGCGTGTATTATTTACATCAAAGAGACAAGAAAAGAAAGAAAGCGGACGAATGGCTATTCCCCTTTGACCAGAGTAAGGCTTTACAAAGGGACAGATATGTGGCGAATTGGTTTCAAAACACTTATCATAAATTACCTACGGGTCATGGACAAAAGTGTCAATGTTTTTATCAAAATGTATTGTAAATACGTTGTTTGTTGTTGTTTGTTGTTACAAATAAAGAATGAAAAAATCAAAAATCTGTGTTTTCTTTGTTATTGTTTTGAGGAAATCCAGTTCAAACTGGTTAGGCTAGGCTAGACTGAGAATGAAGTGTGACGTCATAATCACATTCTTGCAATGTTTTGCACACGGCGCATTTACCTGTGCAGTCAGCATAAACAAAAACGTAGGTCTATCGTATATTTCTTTGCACACGGCCCTTATCTTTTGCAAAGGTGTGAGGGGTATCAAAACAAGGATCTTTTAAAACATAGATTCATTTTACATCATGAGTGTCCAGGAGATACAAGGTGATTTACTCAACTGTGAGGTAGAAGCTATTGTTCATCAATGTGATTGTTTGTCTTAAAAGCTTATGGATTGAGTCAAATTATTGCAGAGAAATTCCCACAAGCCAATCTCTATGCCACTCGCAGAGCTGTAGGATTTCAAAATATAGCTTTAGAACAAGATAGAGGAATTCCAGGCACTATTAAGGTGTTTCCCTCACAAACCCCTGTGGTCATTTGTTTACTAGCTCAGTGGGATTATGGAAAAGCAAGTCACCGACCTAGAAGAATTTCCACTTATCAGGACACAGCATATAATAGAGAGAAATGGTTTAAAGCTTGTTTACAACAAATGGGTAGTTTACCTTACCAGACTTATGCTTTTCCTTTTGGATTAGGGAGTGGACTAAAAGGAAATCTGGATCATTATAGACATTATGTTGAACAATTTGCACACACTTATAACAAACAGGTGTACATTCTTCGTCGATATTAAGTGTACATGTATGTATGTATGTAAAATAAAGAAGAAAAAAAAGTACCTTTTTAGCTGTCATACTCTAAAGTCTGTTTTAAACAGGAGAGAAGGTCCACTGCAATCCCCCCCCCCCCCCGTTGTGTGTTTTCATGTGATGTAAAATAAAGAAGAAAAAAGTACCTTTTTATCTGTCATACTCTAAAGTCTGTTTAAAACAGGAGAGAAGGTCCACTGCAATCCCTATGCACTCATAAGCAGATCTCTGGGGGTCAGTAGAAACACTCAAGTAGTTTTTTCTTTCCCCTGTGATATAATGTCAATATTTAATGGAACATTCAGAAATTTATCAGTAATTGGAATCAAAACTTACTATCTTTATGGTATTGATTTCCATTATCAGATTTATTTTTTTTTTATCCATTTTAAAAATATAAAAACATTTAAAATAATTATCTTAATAATAATGAAATAAATTAAAATGATATCTCATTGAAAACTTTTTTTAGATTCAAGTTTTTGTTTTTTTTTTTTTGTTTTTATCATAATTGATTCACTGTGTATTTTCCAAAGGAAGACCAGCAAGCTTCACTTCATAGAGAATGAATTATAGATGGTTAGGAACAAAAACATATCTTCCAGGTTGAGGACTGTATAGAAAAAATAAATTCCATTTTTTGTTATTATGATTTAAATTACATGAGACCTTATAAATGCAATGCAAAATAATATCTCTTATATATTTGGATACCTATACTCTAATCATATTTAATGTCATTTGTAAAAATGTCTTTTTTTAAAGACAGATTTATTTGAGGATCGACTTTTTAAAATGATAACATGAATAGCACGCCATACTTTAAGCACATGACAAAAACATTCTCTCAAATTACACAGAAATGGGTTATTTAGCATAGCTGACATTAAATATATAGGTGAGCGATAACATAATCACAATCATAAACAATGTGAAACAACTTTAAAAGACCTACAGGGTAAATTACAAGCCTTTTTCACTGGGGTAACATCTTTGTCGAAATTCGCCATGGCCGCCTAATTTACATAGAAAATTAAGTCGTACTTGGAGACATAAACATTTTTTAAAAAAAGTGACCTGGTGTTATAACTTGAGAGAAACACAATGTTTCTTGTTTTTTTGACTGTATAAGGTACTCTTATTGAACAATCGTTTCTTTTCTTTTGACTATTAAAAAGATCCTCTTTTTTTCTAAGATACAATCGTTTCTTTGACTGTATTTTTAGAAAAAAGAAAATCTTTTTTTTTCTAAGACACACACACACAATACGTTTCTCTTTTCAACCGTTTAAGTAGGCATCTTTTCGAAACAATTGGGTAGCCCTTAAAAGGGCTGTTTGTTAAAAAACACTTTTTGTTTTTTTCGTTGTTTTGTATTTTTTTTTTTTTGGATTTTTTTCAAATTTTGTTATCAGGTGGGATCAGGTGGCTCCCTAGGCGGCCAATAACTCCTGAACTAAATGGCCTATGGAAGGCTCATCATCATCGCTTGAAGAATCATCTCTCCCCCTAAATTCTGGTCTAGTGGTTAGAGGTACAAGGAGACGCCGCTGATTTCGGCAAAGGGGGCAGCCCATCCTCTGCTCCACCAGACGAGCAGCACATAGTAGACATGCCGGCCTCTGTATACATCTGGAACAACAAAAATTATTTTCTTCGTTCTCCATCATGCATAACGAACAGAAAATTCTATCTGATGGAACTCGGAAGCCCCAGATCGGGATCTGTCCTTGGTTCCGGGCCTGTACCTGGGGGGTAGGACGAGGAGCAACAGCCGGTCTTGGCGGCGAACGTGGAGTTCTCCCCCTGGTGTTCACCCTGGTGTAAGGGTGGCTCCTCCTGGTTGGCGGCTCTAGGAGACGAACTCTGGTAGTATTAAAATGCCCAATCTCTGCCCCTGTGTCGATTCTCCTAATGATGACACGGTTCTCGATACTGATCCCCGGAATTAACCATAAATCCTGAAAAATTGGTCACCCATCTTTTCTTTTCTTCTTACTTCTGTTCTTCTGTGTGTTTCAATAAAATCAGTCACGAAGGAATGGCACTGAAACCACGGAGGGGCTGTATTTATTTACAATAGCAGACGACAGTGCAATCGCGTGCGAAACATGGAAAAACCAATCATGTGATCAAATGTGATTGGCTAAAAGAAAATCATGCCACTTGGTAAACACGCCCACCACAGTGAGAAAGCAAAATTGAGGGGGGAAAGGCCGAACCCGAGTGTATCTATGACGTCATACAATAACATAACAGTGATGTAGTATTACAAGATTTTTTTACTTTATTTTATTTCTTAAAAACTAACAAAGCTTCTAACTGTCGAATTCTCCTCCGAAATCGTATTCGATCCGCTACTAATTGCATCCAGGGACTTCTCTGGTCTTTCAGGGGGGTTAGTTATTGGTAGATTTTTTATTTAGGTTTTGGAATTAAAAAAAAGTCACGGGGACAGGTCACGTGACGAGCTCATGGACAGTCGTCTTTTACGGAGCTCCGATATTTCTGACCATAAATATACCTTCAAGTAGATTTGTGTATATATTTCTGTTTCTATGTGTTGTGTGTATATAATTCTTTGATTTGGATTACATTTCGATTCAATTCTAGATTGAAATGTGTCTAAATGTTGAGAGAGATTTGTAATGTTAAGATAAAAGAGTATATTTTCATTCTGTAAGATATCTAATGTTAATAATATATTTATTTTTTGAAATCCAATGCTTCTTGGGCAGCCTGGTCGAAGAAGCATGTAAACAAATGGGGGTCAAATACGGACTTTTGGAGGAGAATTGGGACCCCAAGGGTTTACAAGGATTTCATAAACACAAAAGATCTTCATACATATTACCAGTATTTTTTTTTTATTTATTTATTTTTTATTTAACTCTTTCGTTACTGAATCATTTGTAAAAATCGATAACTCACATGTTTATGTCCTAGCTTATAACCGGATATTGTATGTGCTTTGTAAATTTTGAATCAATACCGGACAAGAAAGCAAAATACGAGAATGAAACGCATCTGTTTTTTTTTTTCCTTTTACAATGTTATATTAGTTAAAATTATATTATTTACATGAATGTACATATAAATAAACCATGACATTCAAAGAGTCACGGATTTCTTAACCTATGTGTGAAATTTCCCAGGTATTCCGTCTTGAATACATACTTTCTCCATCGCATCTATGTATTATCACAGTAAAAAAATTATTATTATTATTTTTTATTCTCATTTTTATACCCCACGCAGGTAAAACGTATTTTTTGCACACGGTCCCTAAGTATTACCTGTAGAGTCAGCATAAGAAAAAAAACGTAGGTGAATCGTATATGTTTTGCACACGGCTCCCTAAGTTTTTTGCACACGGCACTTTACAGGTGATGTAACAGGTATATAAAGAAAGCAAAAAACTGTAAAAAAAATTTGATGATCAGTCTTAGTTGGAATTTCAAAAAACTGGACACAGGTGAAAAAAGAAATAGAAGCAATGATGAATACTTCAGAAAATTCCCAGTATTATGTGACACCTGAAGGATATGTAGGAGCTCCTATGACAGAGATAATAAAGGATGCAGTGGAATTGGATTTGAATTTGGACATGATTAATTTTCCTGAGGACATAAATAAAGAAGAAATGGGGATTTTAAACACCACTTTGGATGGAATTGTGAACATGCTATCTGCTCTGGATAACAAGATGAATGATTTGAACAACAAGGTGAGTGATCATAACAAAAAGCTGAATTATATTGCTGAGAAGGTGCGTCATCATGACAACAAGCTGAATTATATTGTTCCGAAGGTGAGTGATCATGACAAAAAGCTGAATAAATTGAAATGTTACAACAGCAATGGATTTTGTTACATTAGTGCTCAATTATCCACAATCACAAAGTCATTAACAGGAAAGACAACAAAAATGAGAGAAGAAGGAGGAAACACTGACCAGAAAAAAGAAAAAGGACCAACAAGTATAAAAAAGATGATGCAACAAGTATAATAAGATGATGCAACAGATATAAAAAGATGATGCAACAAGTATAAAAAAGATGATGCAATAAGTATAAAAAAGATGATGCAACAAGTATAAAAAAGATGATGCAACAGTAAAGGTATATAAAGCGTAGCTGGACATGGACGATCAGTCTGTGTGAGTACTTGGAATTGGACACAGGTAAAAAAAAATTGGAGCAGACAAAAAATATGACAGAGGAAACGGAGTATTGTTGGTCTATTAACGGAGAACATTTTGGAAAATGGATGAAAACTAAAGAAGAAGCCATCCAGAATTTTTATGAACGCAACAGAAATTATTTAAAATGGCCACCGAATTTAGAGTACAAAAAATTTTGGTTGGTAAAAAGAGTGGAAATGGATCCTGAAGATTATGAAAAAAATCATGACACCAGAGAGGAAAAATACTGTCTGAAGGAGAGAAAAAATGGATATTACGGTTATCAAAAATACCAATTGGAGATCATGAGTGGACCTTATTGTGGGGAGAAGAGTTCCTGGAAAATTCAACTTGGATTGTGTTTTCATCAATTGATAGAAAAGAGGTTTCGAGAAGAAAAGAAGCTTATAGGAATTTTTACAGATAGGCCTATTTATAAAGTGTATGTATATTGTCGCATCCCTTTATCGCCTGAAGAAAAACAATCTCAAGAAAAAGGAGAGGAAAAGCAAGAGGAAACTACCCCTGATGACTGATAAGGGACAGAAGAAAAAGAAAATGTAATTGGATGTATGTATTTTTTCATTGTGAATAAAAATTGAAAAAAAAATCAAAATCTGTGTTATTTGTTATTGTTTTGAGGAAATCCAGTTTGAAAGATGATGCAACAGGTATAAAAAAGATGATGCAACAGGTATAAAAAGATGATGCAATAGATATAAAAAAGATGATGCAACAGATATAAAAAGATGATGCAACAAGTATCAAAAAGATGATGCAATAGATATAAAAAGATGATGCAACAGATATAAAAAGATGATGCAACAAGTATAAAAAGATGATGCAATAGATATAAAAAGATGATGCAACAGATATAAAAAGATGATGCAACAAGTATCAAAAAGATGATGCAATAGATATAAAAAGATGATGCAACAGATATAAAAAGATGATGCAACAGGTCGTAGTAGCAGCGTACCAATGTAAACACAGTGTAAACACACCCCCGTATTTAGGGGGGGCTATATGTAATGAATTGACCAGGCTATCCCCACAGACCCCCCTAATCTGCACTCTCTTGACCCACCTATCCCCCACAGGGGCTGCACTCAGTTGACCCGGTCATCCAGCCTGCTTCCGGCTAGGACATTTCTGGCTAGACCACTTCCGGCTAGCCCACTTCCGTCCACTTCCGGTTATGACGTCACTTCCACACTAGCTAGACGTTTTATACTACTCATGTTGGTTTGATGATCATACCGTATAGCCGGTTATTTTGGCGGGGATTTTATTATGCCTATTTCGGCTATTTATAAAATTTCACCAAAGCTTCAAAGTTTGGTGTGCACTCCCTTGTATTTTTTGTGATTTTCCGCCTCGACTTGATTCTCCGGCACAAGGGACATGGTCGCTCGTGGGTGACGAGATAATCCGTGCAGGAGAAGAATGCGGGGCGTTGCTGACAGGAACAACAAGTATAGTTGTTCGCGACCTCTGGACTCCAGCATACCGGACAATTGTCCATGGTCGCTACGGGTGCCCTGATCCCCTTTCTGGAGAACCGTCCCTGGCCTAGCAGGCTGAGTGTTAGACATCATTTCACCTGAGTAGAACCGTCCCTGGCCTAGCAGGCTGAGTGTTAGACATCATTTCACCTGAGTAAGTCTGCTGGAGCTTCAGGATCTCCTGGAGGAGTTCTCCTGGTGACAAGGTGGGTTTAAGGCGTCTGACATGAGGGGACGGACTCCGTGGAGTGTCCGGGATGGACATGGGGTTGAACTCAGCCCTGGGGAGACGGAGGTGGTGAAAGAGGTCACCTGGGTGAAGTAGGACTCCAGCTCCGGCGGGGTCCGTCCGTTAATGGTCGACCTTTTGTGCCTCTGTGACACCGGCACATCAAACCTGGGGAGATGTTGATCCGTCCCATACCCCACCCTCCCGGGGACTAAGTAAAAACCTTGGAAATCGCCGATGTCGGAAGCCATCTTGAACGTATAAAAGATACTACCAAAATGACACTGACTAGTCCTACTGCTTAGCGTTTTTATTTTCTGACTCAAGTTACGGACGTTGAAGAAAGCAGGGCTTAGCCCACCGTCAAAAACATAGCGAGCCCCGATTGTGTTTGTTTTGTGCTTTGGGAACTATACTTTTCCATGGATTATTTTTTATGTATTAATCATGGGATCAAATCATAATTCCGATTTAAAGAAGGTAAGATTCCTGCCTCTTTTCTTACGAAATTGATACATGACATGAATCTGTCTCGGAGAAAACAATCAAAAATGTAGAAGCTAGGAGGCTAAATCTAGTGAGCGGAGTCTATGAAATAGACATTTTAATTCTTAATAGAGTGTGAGACCCTGAAAACTTATGAAAATTCATAAATTACCATAATTAATTGAAATATTTTTCAATACTTGGTGGAAAACATCTCCATTTGAATGACCATAGTAACGGTACATAAATTCATCAAGAATTTCTGGAAGCTTATTTGTATGAATACCTTTCATTTTTTTCATTCGAAGCTTTACTAATCCCCATAATCCCTCTATGGCATTTGTACAGCATCCATTTTCACTTACAAATTCAACACTATGATTGACAGTTTCATGATGGAATCCTTTACTTATGCTTTGATAAGCAGCCCATTTGTCTGAGAAGATTTATGTACCCGGTAGAACATATTTTTGCATAATTGGTAATACAGTGTATCTGCATCTGTTGTCAACCATCTGTAAAATGTTTGTTCTTGTTTCACGTTAAATCATACCGAAAACCCAGAAATTCTTCCGCGATTAAATTTTCTTTTTTTTACCGAATAGGCATTCACCTATTTCTACGATGCTGGTATCCACTCCTTTTCCGAGAGTCACAGGATTTTTAAGCAATGCATTTGTGCATACGTCTCGTAATACATGTACACCGTACCATTCAATTATTGCTTTTTCGTCTATATTTGGTAGAAGTTTTTGACACTGATAGACTTGGAAATCCATTCCGAAGCAATAAATTATTACCATTACTTCAACCAGAGGCATTCTGCTGTTCTGAAAAAAATTAGATATGAATTTTTAAAAATAAAACAATGCGAAGTCTGGTGAAGTAAAATCACCAACACATACATAACAGCATAGAGGGGAAACAGTTTTAATTGAGATCACACTGATAAATTTCCTTAAAATTCAAAATATGTCTTGATCTTTTAGGAAGTCCTCATGCTTTGCATTGGGTTCAAAGTTCTAACACATTATACACTATAAATTAGTATACCTGTCTGCTTTATGGAAGTAAAAATTGTCTTTTTTTCAATTTTTTTTTTAATAGAATTTTTGAAAAGTATGTTTTATTTCTTCCTCCAGTATTTATGTACAGTTTATGCACACAAAGAGACCAGCCGAGCTGAACGAAAATGTAGTTAAGGATTTCTGTCAAGTTCCAGTGATTGAGGAGCTGGGAAGGATTTCATCCTTCAACATAAAGTAGAGGGTGTCAGTAAAAGGAGAGGACGATAACGTGAGTACATATCATTTGGAGATCAGAAACATATGGAAATTCTTTAAAATAATTCTTGTATAGTAAAGCCATGGAGAAGCATGCATATGGATTGGGAAGTATTATTCAAATAAATAAAACTCTACAAGAAAAGCTTAATGAAGAGAATGATGTAAATTAGAATTCCATTCAATCCTTTGGTGTGTGAAACATCTCTATGTCTTCACAAGGCAGAAATATGTAAAATAGAATCACAATCATTATTAATTCTCTATTTCACATCAGGATTTGGGGAGGGGGCGAAATAATTCTTGTATAGTAAAGCAATGGAGGAGCATGCATATGGATTGGGAAGTATTATTCAAATAAATAAAACTCTATAAGAAAAGCTTAATGAAGAGAATGATGTAAATCAGAATTCCATTCAATCATTTGGTGTGTGAAACATCTCTATATCTTCACAAGGCAGAAATATGTAAAATATAATCACAATCATTATTAGTTCTCTATTTCACATCAGGATTTGGGGAGGGGGCGTGTATAACTTCGTTCAGGCAAGAGGTCTGGGGTCGCCGCAAGGCGCCCAGTGGGTCCTGGACGAAGCCCTGGTGGAGACCATGGGAGCTCTTGGGTTTTCGTGTATTTTAAGAGTAAAACCAGGCACTATTATAGTGGTATTGGTTATTATGAACCAGAATATGACATAATTAATACTGGTCATACCATATACTTTGAATGGAGGGGTTCGTCCCCTGAAGCTCTTTGGTTTTTCTGTATGTTAAAGAGTAAAATCAGACAAAATTGTGTAGGAATTAGTTACATATGTATTAAAGTATGACATAATTAATAATATAATATAATATACTTTTGGTAATCTGATTTTAAATACTATTCGGTTGTACAATGGCGACCGAAGCCAGCCAAAAAAAAAATTTGAATTTAAGACTTTTGAGATTAAATTTCGTGTAAATAAAAAAGGTATTTTTAACAATGTTACAATGTCAAGGTCAGATTATTTTTTTTCTCTGTGATGGAGGACAGATTATTTATTTTCAACATTTTTAGGGACAGATTATTTATTTCCAAAATCTGCCAAGCCCCTCCCTCCCCCTCAGAATCAAATGGTCGTCCCCTTGCTTTGCAGTGATGACATGTCCATCATTATTCAAGATCACATATATGCAATCTCCCCGGAAGTACAGATATTGTGTCAAGGAAACAATGTCAAAGATTGATTGATTGTATATTGTTTAACATGTTTTTACATATGAGGGAAGCTCTAAACACTGCACCTCAAGAACAGGAAAGGTCTGATAAGTCTCATTTTCTAAACTTTATAGTTATTCATCAGTCACAGCCATTAACTGTAGGCAGTCATAATTCAGCATATGTTCATATCCTTGCATTCGGTATTTTTAATACAATGTACCATATTACTTACCTACATTGGTTTATGGACTTTTTGATTTGAATAGGGCTCTTCCATGTGATACAGTGGATGCCACTGAAAACTGCTATTTAGAGGAGGCAGGATTGGAAGAAGAAGAGGAAGAGGAGGAGGACGAAGTTCAGACCAGGAAAAAAGTGAAGAAAACAACGCGGCAACGGTGGACTGATGATGAAGTAGATGAAATCAAAGAGTATTTCAAAGATTTCCTTGATCGTCAAATATACTGTGATTTTTGACGCTGTGACCTGGATCTTGGAGCTTGACTTACTTAAAAAAAATAACATTACTTTAAATTGACCATAACTTTTGAAAGCTTCCATTTTATAAAAATGTATTAACTGTGACAACACCTTGTAAAATTCACTGATTTTTACCCTTTGACCTTGAAGTTTGACCTGCTTTTCAAAAACATTAACAATACTCATACCTTTTGACTGAGAAGAGATAGGGCTTTTATTTTATCCCTATGTATTACCTATGACAACTCTTTTCTAAAAACATTGACTTTTGACAACTTGACCTTGAGGCTTGATCATAACTTCTTAATGAGGAGAGATAGGGCTTTCATATTTCACAAACATCACAATGTCATGTACGTAACCTGTGATAAAATCATATCAAATACTAGTAGTTTTCCAAAATTTAAACATTGCTTAAAACTGACCATAACTTTTTACACATGTATATTAGCTGTGACAAGGCCAATCTAAAAAAAAAAGGTATGGCTTAAATCATGGAGAGTGTGTTATGACCTTGAATCAAGGTCATTAAGGATAAGATATTTTGACTGGATGCATTGTTTGAAAAAAACCTGTGTGAATTTGTCAATACAGTAGCACACAAATGGGGAATGTTCATCACCATCTTGTGTCATGGTGTGACCCAAGGTCATTTTGACAAGGTCAAGGTCGAAAACATTCCTTTACTATCAATTTTTTAATAGTAAAACATTATAAGATGATATCTACCCTTAAAAGATTGCTTTATCATTTGAACGTGGCATGACCTTGACTCAAGGTCATCTCTCTCTGTCCGTAGCTCCGACGGAAGACCTACTCGTTGCTTTGCAACGAGCTCGGCTCTAGTTTTATATACTATTCGGTTCTACAATGGCGACCGAAGCGAGCCAAAAAAAAATTTGAATTTAAGACTTTTGAGATTAAATTTCATGTAAATAAAAAAGGTATTTTTAACAATGTTTCAATGTCAAGGTCTGATTATTTATTTTCTCTGTGATGGAGGACAGATTATTTATTTTCCCATCAGAATCAAATGGTCGACCCCTTACTTTGCAGTGATGACATACATGTCCATCATGATTCAAGATCACATATATGCAATCTCCCCGAATGGGTAGAATTTTCCCCTTGCTCCAGTTCCATGGAAATATGCAAGTACAGATATTGTGTCAAGGAAACAATGTCAAAGATTGATTGATTGTATATTGTTTAACATGTTTTTACATATGAAGGAAGCTCTAAACACTGCACCTCAAGAACAGGAAAGGTCTGATTAGTCTCATTTTCTAAACTTTATAGTTATTCATCAGTCACAGCCATTAACTGTAGGCAGTCATAATTCAGCATATGTTCATATCCTTGCATTCACTATTTTTAATACAATGTACCATATTACTTACCTACATTGGTTTATGGACTTTTTGATTTGAACAGGGCTCTTTCAAGTGATACAGTGGATGCCACTGAAAACTGCTGGAGGAAGAGGAGGGGGACGAAGTTCAGACCAGGAGAAAAGTGAAGAAAACAACGCGGCAACGGTGGACTGATGATGAAGTAAAAGAAATCAAAGAGTATTTCAAAGATTTCCTTGATCAACGTTCATAGATCGAATGAAGCAGAAAAGCAAGGTCAACAAGGGGGTGATACACTTAAGAGAGAATCATTTAATTATAAAGAAAATTTCGAATATGAATCATTCCAAAAAATCACCCCCTTACCCCTTTTCAGCTTTTGGTCTCTAGTTCAAGGATTGATGTAGATAAGAATCCAAGTTTATTGCTACAAGTTCATTTATTTTGATAAGGGGGGAAGAACCCTTAAATGTGTACTTATGCATTCGTATTTGGGAAATGTTTTCTTTGACACATGTATACATAATTGTACAGTATTTGGCTTTTTTTAATATTGCTATTTCACAGAGTGAAGGTATCTTGTGAAATATGTATGAAAACAAAAACATATAAGGTAAATCAAGGTAAAGACACATAATGTATGGACACTTTTCTATAACCTGTAGGCAGTACCACATGATGTGATTGAAAATCTAGAGACATTGCTGTATTTTAGCTTGGTGAAAAAGAAACTTGTATATATATGGACACAAGTCACTTGCACGTTTCAGGATGGACTTGACAAGATTTTTTTCCCCCAAAACTAAAACCAAAAGGAGGAAAAGTTTTTAATTCTGATATTTGTTATGTTTGTGGGACTTGCATAAAAGTACCATTGCTTTTTATGATATTAAGGCATTAGTCAGTGCCTTTTAGGTCACCTAAGTCTCCCAGGTGACCTATTGCTATCGGTTTCTGTCCCTTCTTTGTGGGTTACAAACTAAACATTTCATCTTCAGAACAAAACTGCTAAACCACTGTTTTGGGGGACCAAAGTTTAACGTCCCTCACCAGAATATTTCACTAATATGAAGACGTCACCATTGCCGATGAAGGGCTGCCAATTTAGGCCTACGTTCGTCGCTTACGGCCTTTGAGCAGCCACACCTGCTGTGACACGGGGCCTCGGTTTATACGGTCTCATCCGAAGGACCGCCCAATTCAGTAGCCTTTTACGACAAGCAAGGGAGTACTGAGGACCTATTCTAACCCGAATCCTTCTGAAATGCTACTCCTCCGACAGTTTAAGTCTGAAATCATTATTAAATAATTATTAATTAGCAGCATGCTTAAAAAAAGAACTTTATATATCAGTTGTATATGGGACTGCTACATTTCCTCTTTGAAATTCTTGATACATGTATGTGTGGAGGTGTACTTATTTCAATATTCTCTTGTGTTTTTCTTTGGTTTATCTGAGGAGGATTAGAGCTTTATAGAGATTGTGGATAGTGAGGATGACGATCTTCAAAGGACCCTGCAAGAAAGTTAACATCTTCTACAGCGGTTGTAGAGTAAGATTTAAAAAAAATAATGATTGATTATAAAACGACAGTAAAACACATTTAAATCAAACTTTCGCTTTATGAATTAATGCTTATAACAAAATGAATTTTACTCCCCTTGCTTTTAAAACAATTTGTGAATGTAAAGTATATGTATTGAATTAGGTTGAAAACGAAACAAAATTGTATTTTCCTGACAATTCGTTGTGTGTTTTATTGTATGTGAATGACCTTCTTCATATGACTATGTCGGAAACAGAATTTTATGATAAATTCCTGACTGTAGTTTATACATTTTGTGATACACCATTAAGGACGAGGATGTATATTTCAAGTGAAAGACTTGATTGATAATGTTATTAAAAGAGAAAACTAAAAGCAGATTGGAGCTTAAAGTTTTCATCTGTGAAATCTGAGAATGTTCTTCAAGTATTAACTCTTTGCTCCCTTAATAGTGTTTCCTTGAATTAATAATCAAACATAAAAATGTGTTTGTTTTAGGTCTAATGTACAAGAAGAATCCCTGGATAAAGTTTGAAAAAGTTTAGGGGACACATTGTTCAAGACAAGATACCGGAAATCATTATGTCCAGGCTATTTCGAAGAGTGCCTTTCGTACCATAAAGCACAACATTGACCCCACTTGCAATTTGTACGTTAAATTTAGTGGCGAAATAGCCTTGGACCATGCAGGTCCCGAAAGATATTTTTTCGGTAAGTTATGTAGGCCTTTCAAGTGTAGTAAAATACCGGTACGCTTCTTACCCACTGGCACAGATGACAAAACCCCCCCTCAACTTTATACAGGGTCCCCGTCAATTGAAGGTGATGAAAGTTTTATTTGTTTCGGTATTAAATGAATTTTAACCCAAAGCATATAAATATTAACACAAAATATCGGAGTTCTAGGGAGGGTTGATTTTACTTTGTTATAAATATAATTTGTATTATCCGTTCAGTTCAAAATCAAGTTATGTGAAAGCCATTGGGAATAAAAATCCATTTTTGGAACCTTCAAATTATTGTTATGGTGTTCCTTTTAAGCGTGTTTAACTGTACTGGGAAAAAATCTTAACCAAAAGAACAGGATCATTGACACAGGTGAGAGTTGTGGCCCATGGGCCTTTTTTGCAATGTATGTAAGGTTTTTCAATGAATTATGCTTGAATTAAGTTGTCTTTTTTATTTCAGATTGGCAATGGAAAATTTGTCAAGCTCACCGATGTTTGAAGGAGTACAGATCTGCTGGATTACTCGTTGGCAGGAGTTTCTTGCATGACGGACCTGGTTTAAATGTGTTTAAATTAATGAATGGATTGCCTGCAAATCTAAATTGTATAGATATTTTGTCACGATACTCAATAGAGATTTTGGTATAAATTTATAAATGGCCATATGTAAATTAATGTTTATTAGCCTCTCCCCACTCAGTATAAAATTTAGGTCGGCAGGTAGGTGGAAAAATCTTATTTCACGAACATTTCAACATATTTATTGCCGGGATAAGATGAATAAAAGACATTGTGTCTTGAAATTTAAAGAGAAGTTTGAGTGCCATTTTTAGCCAATCGTTCAGGAGAGGGTAACAATGGCCTACAATATACTGTAATATCACATATTTTGGTATTAGAGCTATACTCTTTATACAGGTTGGATTGACACATCTTTGTACTTTCAAAAATGTTCTTGTTATTCTTAATACGTAGGGAAAAAATCTGACCAATTAAATACAGTTTTTAAACTTTTAAATGCTAAACAATTTCCCACTGTCTTCAAGAGTAAAGAATATGTTATAGAGGAGGCTTGAAACTTATGTGTGCACATCCCTCCATGATCGTTCTATCCTCTGATGCTACACAGATCTCCCTGTTACGTGATGTGCATAAACTTTTCCAAGATTAACAAACATTGCAATTGGTTTGTTTTCATCTCCATGATCTGATCTCACTGTTCATGGCATGCCATTTGAAAGAGTTGCTACAAGAAAAAGTTTAGAAACCGTAGCTGCTTTGTTATTCAATGAAGCATGTAGATAAACTATGCACATTGAAAACCCATCTGCACATCAATGTGTAGTAATTCCCCGCCTAAACTTAAAAAAAAATGTATACCTGATGTATATTTACTTAAATAAATCATCAGATCTTAGCTAGCATCAGGAAATAAACAACCATAGCTTTTGATGATGCAGAATAAATAGCAACAAACTATATTTTTGCGGAGGAGAAAAGTAGGGTAGGGGTTAAAGAACATAAGATATACTATGATAGTAAAAGCATGTTACAAGTATACTATTTGTACTTTGATTTTTAATTATCTGACGATTTTTTTCAGTTATATATTAATCAGTTACCTTATTGGTCAATTTCTGATTTAAATTTACTAAAATTAATCTATTTAAGGGAATTAGACATGAAAGTAAAATGTTAGCACAAACTATTGGGAGTTGGTACTTGTATACCATTCTGGATATGGGGTTCTTCTTTTCGACTATATCTGTTAAAGATGAAAGGGTCTCACGAACTCTTTTCCTCTGTACATAAATTCCTTCAGCAAGAAGGTATTCGTGCATCATCTGAATTAAAACGAGTATTGTTTCTAAAACCACCATAACTCATCAATAAAGTCAAGTTCTGAAAAAACAATTCCATTTATCAAAAAGTATTCATACCCGAAAAATGATTAAGCAAATTTTTAAAGGAATTAATTGTTTTATAAAATTAACATTTTTCTCTATATTTATACCAGAGGAATATACATAATATGCAGAATACTGATATGTTATTTCATGAACAAAGTACGCTAAAACTGTGCCAAATTTTGTGCTCAAGTATAAGTCTATCTTTTCCAGAAAGTAGAACCACGTAGTTTGGTAGTTCAGGGAGCAGTAGAGGCTATTTCCATAGGTAGTGCAGAAGTCGAACTATGTCTCGTAGAAGAAAATGGATGCCAGGACATCAAAGTACAAAATCAAGACTTTCCAATGCGCACTCACAAAAAAAAGTCAAAAACGTCCACTTGGAATACTTCACAGAACGAGTGAATAAACCGGAGAGGTGAGGTGGGTTACATGTATGCAAGATTTCCAATAACGTATTTTGAATGCAGACTTTGCTATGAGGAGAAAAATGTATGCTATATATGCTACACGTGCAAGAAAATAGCTTGTTGCATGCCATGTTTCCAGCGATTCAAAAAGTCCCGTGGATGTCCTCTCTGCAGGAGCACAACAACACCTGGTAAATTATTATGATTGTTAATTGGTGTATTGTAGCGTGAAATAGGTGTTCCCTTTTAAAATTTTATCATTTTTTTTCTCTTTCAGACCATGCTTCAATTTAAATTTCATGAATATTATGAAAACAATAAAATAAATTAAGGAATTGAATAAGGATAATTTTTACCCTAATCTTATCTATATGAATATTTTGTTTCAAATCAATACTCCTCTATTCTCTTATAAAACCTTCGTTTTTTGAACGTGCGCCGTAGGGCCTTACCCTGTGCACATTCAAGCACTATAAAATCTATATTTTTATGTATATTTTATCCAAAACATTATAATTAACTCAAACATGATAAATAAACATTCACAGAAAATTTCAGCTAATTACGTCCATTATTTTTCGAGAAAAACGCTTTGTCCACGATTTTATGGGACAACCCTCGTATATGAAGAAAAATGATTCCAGTATTTTTTTTTTCAGCTATTCCCTTAGATTGTAAGGATCTTTATGAAGATGGCAAGACAACTTCTGGTGTTTATAACATTTACCCCGATGGCACCATTACTTGTCCTGTCCAGGCGTTCTGCGATATGACGACAAAGGGCGGGGGATGGACGGTATGTAGTTCATATCAGATTTAGAAGCACATAACATTACTCACATTCAGTTTTCTTGTTGTTTAAAAGCTTGACGAATTTAACAATATAAAATATGGATATTTTAGTCTTCATCATAACACATTATTCCCACAATTGTTCGAAACAGTGAATCGCTATAATTGTTAATTTTTAAAGGCAATTCAAACAAGAGTTACCGGATCCCTCAGTTTTGACAGGTACTGGACGGAATATAAAAATGGCTTCGGTTCACCAGAACAAGATGTTTGGGTTGGTAAGTGTATATACTTTCAAATAGGGACTTTCATTTACTTCAAAATAGACAGCCTTTCTTCATTGTTACAGATTAATATTTGGAAGCGTATAATATCAGATATTATTTTGAAACTTGTTCATATGTTTTACAATTCTCTATGATCGTGTCCGTTATTTCCTGATCATGACAAGGAGCACATGGCGGGTGTGACCGGTCGGCAGGGGATGCTACTCCATGGCATCTGATCCCACAGTAGTATAAGCGTCTGTCCACCCCTCAAATATACATAATTAATGACTATTAATTTGCATAATTAATGAATTAATTAAGGTGAATTATCGGAAAATCGATTAATGGTACTCATATTCATTGTTATTTATTTGAATAATTAATGAAGTTAATTAAAGGTAATTATCGGACAGGTGTTAATTAGAACAGCTGGTAAATGGATATTGTTTTTTTTTTTAAATGTAAATAATTGATGAAGATGATGAGTGATAATAATAAGAATTCCTATACATAGAAGACGGAAGAAAAAATGGCTGACCGATCCAATCGATAGAAAAGAGTGGGTAATATAACACCATATGACAATTGAGGTCTTTTTTTTTTAAATTAATGATAATTAAAGATTTCTTTTACCGAATTATTGGAATTGTCAAACTCCTACGAGAGTAAGAAAGAAGATCTGATAAATAAGACTTGATTTTTTTTCCGGTTTTTATTGATTTGTTTTCCTTTTGAAAAGAAATGACTCCAGTTTTCGAGAACAAACAAATTCTCTTTGTCTTTTCTTTCATTTTTTTTTTTTTTAAAGAAAAAATATCCTTGAATGATCATCACTAGGTTTTAAACATTTCCTCTTGTACTAGTATACTTTTGTCCATGTTTTCAGGTCCTTTTAAGGATCATTATATATGAATATGACATAAAACAGATTTCCCATTTTATTTTTTTTATTTATATGAAAAGAACGTTACATTTATAGCACACACACAAATTAAATTCTATTAACTTAGATAAAACTATACATCGGCAAAGGTTCACTAAAAATTACAAACAGATATACAGTTACGCAAACACAAAATGAGCTAGGAATTTTTGTCATTTATATTATTTCAAAATCACATTTTTTTTCGCACGAAGAAATGTCAAAGAAGGTTATATAAAAATACACCAGTAAAAGTTGATTTTAAAAAAAATTAAACAGGCAGACAAACACACAATCACAAATCACTCATGACCAAAAAAAGTTGTTGGCTCGAAAAATGTTCCAGGATTGACACAGAATAAACGAGAACTCGGTGGGTCTTTTTTGTAGCCACCGGACATACACGCATGGAAGCCGCTTTAATTTTTCGAAATGTGGTACTGTGAGCTGAAAGGAATCAAAAAAGAAAATATTTAGGAATAATATTATCAATAATTCGTATTTTTGGTTCGATAATGAAATTAAATAAGTTAAAGAAAGACAACTCTGGATTAATTTTTTTCATTTTGAGAGAGAGGGGGAATGAAATAATGCACGTACGGTGGAATGATGATATCCACCTCTTCCTCTTCTTCCTTCTCTTCCTCTTCTTCCTTCTCTTCCTTTTCTTCATTCTTCTCTTCCTTCTCTTCATTATCTTGGTCTGTTGAATCCAAGCTGAAAATGAAAATAGAAGGAAAATATATTTCATCGTTCAGATTTTAGAAAAAAAGGGGGGATATAAAATTAATACGAGAAAAACTTACAAGGGGTTGAGGAGGAAGCCAACCTCTTCAGAAAATGACATCGGTTCCTCACTAAAAAATACAGATTATGTATAAAAGTCTTAATTTACAATATTCAGACATCAAGGAAAAAAGGATTGAAATCCATAATTGAAAAATTTACAATGCTTTGAATTTTAATTCTACGTCTGGAAAAAAAAAAAAAAAATTTCAACTCACTTTGAATCGATGTATATAGGGAAATTTTTTGACCTGAAGATGAAAGTAACTTATATTTATAACGGTTATTTATTTGAGAAGAAAAGAAAAAATTATAACATTAATATAAAATGAATGAAAAAAAGAATTAAAATGTCAAACCCTTTAGGGGAAATATGGGTCAAATAAGACCCACACTGGTCTAAAATTATTCTCCTCGGCTGGCTAAAAAAAAAAAATGGGGAAAAGAAAAATAAATAATCTAATTAAAATAATGATAATAATAATAATAAAAAATCATTTTTTTAACTTTTGATACCGGTTTGTTAATTGTTTTAAATCAAAACCAAAAAGAATTTACTAACCATTGCCTTCTTGGGGCCATAGGTGTTGGATTCTGATTGTTTCTAAATGAAAAGGATGGGTGTTTTTATGAAAATACTTTATTATATAGGGTAAAATGTCATTGAAAAAGACTTAGAATTGTATTTTACGATAAATGTTTAATAATAAGAAGGAAAGAATACGTACTGTACGGGGGTTGAGGTCATCGGCTGATGACACCGTCTATAATTATATAAATTAAAAAAAAAAACTCAGTGATAAAAATGTTTGATTTCGATTATAAATGGGGTGAATATCATTTATCACAAAAATAGATGTTGAAGTAATGAAAGATAAAATTAGAGAGGAATGAAAATAATCATAAATTTAGGAAAATAAAGTAAAAGAAAGACACTTACTGGCATGATAGTCTTTCTAATAATCTATGTATTTCTCTCAAGTGTAACTCAATTTGCGCCTTTTCAATACAGTAACTGAAACATTTGAATTTGAAAACAACATTTATATTAATTTTAAAAAAAATCCCCCCCCCCGCTTTTAGTGCCTTACTTGCAATTGTGATGTACATGTAAAATATGAAAGTCATATCTCTTCTAGCACTCAAAAGCTATGATTAAGTTGAAGTGTTTATATGACAGATATTTACACCGGACATGTAGACTAATTATTGTGAGAGACGGATGAGTTTTAAGGAGGGGGAGGAGGTGTGGGGACAACAAATTAAACATAAGATATGATATCTTAAGACAACGACTATTATTTGACTAAGATAAATTTCATAGATTTTAGTTCTAATATTATTTGATCATTTTTTTCTTGCGTATCTTTTTTTTTTAATTCTTCTTCTACAGAAGATAAAATAACCTAAAAATGCCCACAACTCCCAGACCCTCTTATGTCCATCTGTTTACGTGAAAGCGGGTGAAGGACAATAACGAAGTAGAATTTTTAAAACCTAAAAAAAATAAATAAAGTTTTAAGTACTGACCTTGCCATTTTCCCTTGAATTTCTCAATTTGGAAGTAAAGATTTTTTCACAAATTTACACATTATATATACCCTTTTCAATGAAAAGATGTTAATTGTGAAACCATACGAAATCATATTGTTTCATTTTTTTAACATATGGTTGATAGTACACACTAAATTCGGTGAACTCCTCTCCGCATAAATTAATTTTAAAAAGTAATATAATTATATAAAAAAAAAAAATAATAACAAAAAATCCACTAAGAACTAAAACTTCCCTTAATAATTACAATATATTTATTTAATATATATTAAAAGTATTAAATTAATGTAATGAATTTAAAAATTACATCAATTTTCAGTCAACTCTGAAATACAAGGCCTTATTGTTGTCTGGGTTAGTTATAAGGGATCAAGCATTTCTGTCTCTGTCAACAACTCTAATCAAATTGATAGGGATGTATTGTGTAATAGTTAATTAAAAAAAATGTATGAAATCAGAGTACAGTATTTTTCCATCCCTTCTCCCAGTCTCGTTATTTCACTTTAAGCATTTGGGATTTTATTTTCATTAATACAGAGGACATATCAAAATGAATCTATTCCTCATGATCAGTCTTTTTTGTGAACACAATGCATCTGACTATTGCCGATCGGTGTGAGTGTGAGGTAGAATATGGTTTTGCATTCTGTCCCTATGCGAGGGCTTGTCCGCCAAAGCATGTAAATGCTGTACAAGTGGAGTGTTAAATACGAGAAATTCATACAGTTACAGACATTCCTCAGTTATTGATTCGCGGAGAGTGCCGAAACATCACAAACTTTATCTACCTATGTAGATACAAAATAACTGAAATTAAATTAACAGCCACTGGTGAAATTTTTCTTTGTCAAGGTAATTTTTCATTTATTCTGATTTGAGATTGTTGTATTCAAGTTACAAACGAAAAAAAAAAAGAAATTTTCAGTCCAAAAAGGGCAATACATCATCAAAAGAACTTTAAAGTCTCTTCTTTAGTAAAGGACTTAATCCCTTGTCGCTTTACATCTGCGCTTCGGTAAACATTAAAGGTAATTAATCGTGAGAAAGTACTGTTACCCAAGATTTCATCCTTAGTAATATTAATTGAAAGTCACCTGGTGCAGATGTACTTAGATTATTCCATACTATGGCGTGTCGGAACGTAGACGGTCAGGTGTTGTGTGGAGGTATCTTAAATTTTAACGCAAGATTTGAAAAAAAGTTTATTCTTAATGTTGAGTGAATGAATGAATGAATGAATAATTAATTATTTCAGACTCGAGTACCATGTCATCTGGAACACTTCAAGTGCCGAAACGTGAGTTAACCTTCCATTGTGATTGATGTTAATAGTTTTTTTTTTCCCATTACAGGGGGCCCGTTTTACAAAAGAAGTAACGACTATGACCAAAAACTTCAGATTGTTGTAATATATTGCAAAATCAATTATTTTTCTTTGAAATTGTTTGTGTAAAAATATCATACCACATTTCTTTTAAAAAGTTTAAAATAATTTTCAATATAATGTTTATAACAAAGTTATACGAAGAATTAAAGTTGGTCTTAAGTCGAAAGTCCTTTTGTAAAACGGGCCCCAGATGTTTAAAACAAAAGTCAGAAATGTGAAAAGATAATTCAAACAATTCAAATCATTTATAACAAAAGATTTTTTCTACACACTTTACATTTCTGATTTTTAATTTTTTTATTTTAATTTTTCCAGTTTGTTTATCATTCAGTTCTATTTTTTATTTTGTGTTTTTTACAATCTTCGAAGTAAAAAAAAAAAGTTTTTCAGAATTTCCTTGTATACATTTATAATAATTTTTTCATCTGATTTTATTTTTTCTGACAAAAGTTATTTTATTGGACTTCAGATTCTTCTGAATCATCGACACTAAAAATTAAAAGATCAACTACAGAATTGTTGGACACATCTTTTTTTACGACCCTTTTAAGGATGACGACTTACAAACATACGACTGACAAGACTACATTTACTATCGACACAAGCACGGTCCATAATATAACTCCAATCACACATGATTCTACAAACATTTCTCAGACTTCAACAACATTTTCACCTCACACTGATAATTCTGCTGACACTACTAAAATACATCACACTTATACTTCGACTATCAACAATGTGTCTGAAAACATGAATCGACGAACGACGCCAATTGGAACTTCAGGCGACGACGACTCGGATACCACCGACGCATTGGGTATATTGCACGATGATACAAATTAATGGAATATTTAATATTCTTGTCTTATATTTCGTGTAAGCATGTATTTAATTGAAATGAAATTCATACAATAGATGACTAATATGATTTTAGTAACAATAATGACACATCAAAAAAAAAAAAATCGTAAAAAAATTATATCGAAAAAGATGTTTAAAAAATAAGAGAAAAAAACCCAATTATTTTTAATGTAATATCATCTTGTGATTCATTTTCTTAATCAAATTATATTTTATGTATGTTATCAATTTTATGAATGAAATAAAAAAAAATTTAATAAATATTTATCGTTTTTATTGATATACCGCTTAAGTAATTTAAAATTTGATTTGTAATTTAAACCTATTTTTCTTATATTTCCAGTTACTGATGCTTATGACATGGCGGTTTCGGCCTTGGCACTGGTCATTTTCGTCGCGGTGTCCTTGTGCCTGCGATATCTCTTGCAGAGATGTCACAGGTACAGGGCCCGCAGGAGGGAGTCCCCCCCGGAGTCCAACCCGATACCGATGACGGTGAGGAAGCGGCTGGCCCCTTCACCGCCACGCACCCCCGCCCCGCCGCGCCCGGAGCCTCCACGTCAACCCATTTTCTTGACGCCTCCACCCTCCTTTGAGTCCAGCGCGTGCGAGTGTAGTAGGCCTACTACAATGGATTCCACCATGACCGTGCTGGCTCAGGCCACACCAACCCCCCCCCCCCCCCCCCCCCCCCCCCCCC
>PRKT01000481.1:102774-117359 GCA_003671525.1 Saccostrea glomerata
AACATGGTTTGAATTTAAGGTGAATGAATGGTTAATGAACAATGAAAAGGTGATCATTAAAAATTTATGAATTGCAAAATGAAGAATCATGAAATCGATACAATTATTTAATTTATATTGGATATTCTTGTCACTTTTGAAGAAGATGTTTGTCCTGCATCGTCAGAGGCAGCCAATGAAAAAAATAGGCTCGTATTAAAATGTTAGATGTTAATATTAAATTCAGTATCATAGTTCCATGATGTGATCTTAACACCGAAGACTATTTTTGCTTGGAATGTTTTTATTAGCCTTAACAAAATGTATCAGTGTGGGTTTTGTCATTTAATGTTTGACAAATATGATAGAATGTCAGTTCATGAGAGATTACATGAAAAGGAAAATGTCAGGTATGTAATTAAATTACTTTTTTTTTATTTACATAGAAACTGAATCATAAATTAAGCTGAGAAATTACACCCCCCCCCAAAAAAAAAGAGAGAAAAAACCACAGGAGAAGAGAGATAACTGCTTTATTGTAACGTCCGATTTGAAACTCGAGAGACATACCTAGAAATAAACAAAAATTCGAGTACTAATCTAAGTGTACTTAAAGAGTTTCACAAAAATAAATTGAATATGTATTTTACAGCACAATTAATGACAGATTTTAAAAGACAACCCCCCTAAAAAAATGAATATACAACGTTTTCGAATTTAAAACGACCCCCGCCCCCCAAAAAAAAAACAAAAACAAAAACGGGTAAGGTAAAGAGAGGTAACTCTTTTCTGGCGAAAGTGCCTAAGAATTTCTTATTTATTTCGCTTGACTTCTGTGTATGTGTATGAGTGAGTGTGTATTAATTTAATGTTAAACATTTTTGAATTTCAATGAATGGTATTTTATTTTCATGTCCACACGGAAATGAAATGAAAAAAAAAGGTCCTGTACTAAACTAAATATATTTATCGAGTAAAAAAATAAATGATGGAGAATTTACAATTGGACAAATGACGGGCTTTAACCCCCCCCCCCCAAAAAAAAAAAAAAAAAAAAACGAAACTGAAACAAGTTGAGAGTTAACTTTGGTCTGATAAAGGCAGTAAGAGTTTCCTTATTATTTCTCATTTCTCTGGACTTTAATATTACTTATTCAATTCATAATGTTTATTTATTTATTTTATTGAGTGTCTTGTATTCATTAATACTGTAGATCTACCGTTCGAGAACAAGCCCTTTTTCATCAAATAGATGATATGGACTGGGAGAAGGTATCGACACCGATGCATCAGAATGGTACTCATCATTCACGTAGAGCTGTCAGTACATCTCCGACCGATTTCAACGACATTACAGATTCTTCGTTTCACGGAGATACTAGCCTTGTGGCAGACGATATTAATTCGATTTCTTTTGATTTCTCTGACATTGCCGATGCTAGCTTTCGAGAAGTCGATAATTTACTAACAGATGATGATTTACGAGCTATGCATGATCTCATTAGAAATCAAGTCGGGGCAGGACAAGATGACTTTCACATAAAATTAATCAATGAAAGGTCATTGAAAAATATGAATGTCGTCGATGTTAATTATCAGCTGACATTTCACGACAAGTTCTTCACAGAAAAGAAAAAAATGAAAGAGGTGAAAGATGTTCTCATGAATTCATTCCATAAAATTATTGATGATGTTAAGAAAAACCTTCGTCCTGGTGACATTGTGAGGGCAGCCATCCATAATGAGAATTTGGACTTTCCTATTTATGTTCCATGTCGTCCCATGGAAGATATGGACGCTGAGGCCATGATGGAAAGTCTGACTACTGTATTAAACAGTAATCAGGATCTCCCTTTTGATTCGACATGTCACGTTGACGTTGGTGCCATCAAGTACCCGCGTGGCGGAAAAGGCTCAAAAATGACTTCTATCAATGAGTCGATCAACACGAAGATGTCTATTGTTCGAATTAAAAATTCCGATAATTTATGTTTGATAAGAGCGACTCTGGTATCTGTTTGCAACCTGTGTAAAACAGATAACGAAGAATTTCAGAGAATCTCGGCTTTGTATCCAACTCTCTCCAAAGCTAACATATTCTTGCAGTTTCAGAAATGTTCCATGTGGTTCTGGGAACATGTACGCGACAATAAGGATAAAAAGCAAGACAGTCTAACAAACAAAGTATGTCAAGCATTACATATTAACAGCGATCAACCGTTGACGTATGAAATCATCCCGAGACTAGAGGAATTTTTCAATGTCAATATTTACGTTGTTAGCTCTGATCTGGGGAACAAGTTCTCTTACGTCAGTTCAAACCCATCGTCTCAAGCCACGGTCCGGAGTCCGCATATAAGCTCTCTCCTACCCGTGGCTGCTTGATCACAAAAAGTGTCGTAGTCTTGAATATTTACGCCTCTCTATTGTGACGTCATATTCAGTCAGTGGCAAGTTTTGTTTCCATCGCAATTGAAATCAACAACTGACGTCAACAGTATACAAGAAACATTTCCTTTATTGCGATTGGATATTGAAAGGTCGCGATAAAGTTCATCTTCCGACTATGCTTTACTCGCATTGGTCAATATTTTAATGAACTACGAAGAATTCTCTACTCGTTCAACCACGGCCAGAATGGGAGAGGATCGTACATTTTGGCCGTGGTTTGCGACGATGGTTCAAACCATGATGAAGAAAGAAAAAAGATATTTTTGTATCATGTGATTGAGGATTACGAACATTTCCATGCTATTGTAAAAGTAAATGGATTTTTTGCATCGTCATATTTCTGTTCGACTTGTTTGAAACCTTACGAGCACAGACACAAACACAGTTGTATTAAACATTGTGACGTCTGTTTGTCAGATAATTGTACGAAACAGCAAGCCAGAACTTGTGTAGATTGTCATAGAATCTGTAGGTCGAAAGAGTGTTATGACAGACACAAATCTCGCTCCGACACTGGTACAGTACCTTGTGATCTTATTTACAAATGTCCAACCTGTAACAAAATTATTGAACGATGGGAGATGAAACCAGAAAACCACAAATGTGGGTATTTCAAGTGTAAGGTCTGTAGACTGTATGTAGAACCCGATCATTTATGTTACGCACGGAGTCATGTTGATTCTACACCTGAACATCGACGATACATTTTTGCTGACATAGAAGCATCACAGAGAGATGAAATAGTTCAGTGCGAATGGGGTTATTTCCCTCGTCGTGAGGACAACTGTGAGAAGTGTCGACAGATGGGAAGAAAATGTCTCGATTGTTTAAAATGTGGGAATTGTTTGAAAGCTCACTGTGGTAAGTCGAGACATTCCGTTGTCTTGGCCGTTTGTCAGACAGCATGTCACAAATGCGAAAGCGAAGATGTCACTCCGAAGAGTACTTGTGAGGTTTGCGGAGATCGATGCAAACAGTGTTCTAAAAGAGACAAAAAGACAAAACGCTTTGTCAATTCTCCCTGTGACGGGAAGTGTGGTTTTCGTGAGCGTGTGTTCAAAAACTTGTACGATCTCGGATCCTGGATATTTCACGAGAAACACAGAGGGTATACAGTTTTGTTCCACAATCTGTCTTATGATGGTCAATTTCTGTTACAGTACCTGCTATCACAGACCATGCGTCCGTCGTTCGTCATCTATAGGGGCAGTAAAGTTCAAATGTTCAATGTCAGTACATTACAGATCAGAGTAATTGATTCGTTCAATTTTTTACCCATGGCCCTGTCAAAGCTACCTAAAGCATTTCAACTAGAATCGTTAGTCAAAGGTTACTTTCCGCATTTCTTCACATCCAGGAAAAATTTAAATTACGTGGGACCTTACCCGCCATGTACGCACCCGAATGTATGTCGGTAGAGGCACGAAAGAAATTTTATGAGTGGTATGAAGAAAAAGTCGTCAAGGGAGAGGTTTTCGATTTTGACTTCGAGATTACCAAGTACTGTCGGAGCGACGTCGACATTTTGCGACGAGCCTGTCTGAAGTTTAAAAATCTTCTCATCGAGGTCACCGGAAGAGACGGAGGATGTGTGGTGGATGCCTTTGACTCGTGTACCATAGCTTCTCTCTGTATGAATATATACAAAAAAAAATTTCTCGAGGAAAATTGGAAATACCTTATCAAACAGTGCAAACAAGAAATTTGGTTGGATGCAAAAAAACTGAACGGGAAAATGACTGTCTGCTACGAAGGACGATGGTTACCATGGAGTGAATTTAAAAAACTTAATGTTGAAATCCTCGAGGAAAAATTTGTCAGTACTCCTCTAGCCCACCCTCCACCGAAAGGATATCAAAACAGAATCCCATTTAGTAAAAAATCAATTGCATGGCTTGAACTTCTTATGCATCGTGCGCGCGCCGAAGGGAAGATTTTAGACATTCGTCATGCACTGAACGGACGCGGAGAGTATAAAGTTCCGGGTACGCGATATCGATTAGATGGATACCTACCCGCGACTTCAGAATATCCCGTTGGTATTGCATACGAATTCAACGGATGTCTTTTTCACGGATGTCCCGTTTGTTATAAAAATGGCAGCGACATTCTCCTACCCAATTCAGATCAAACAGCTTCGGAATTGTTAGCAATGACGCGTGAAAAAGAAAACGAATTGAAAGCTTTAGGGATGAAAGTCGTCAGTATTTGGGAACACGAATTCGATAAAATGATAAAAGAGGAAAATGACGTCAGAGAATTTATCAATGGACTCGATATTGTAGACCGTCTTGACCCCCGCGACAGTCTAATGGGGGGGCGAACAAACGGTTGTGTTCTGTACAAACGAGCTCTAATGGGTACTAAAATCAAGTACGTTGATTTCACTTCACTTTATCCATTTGTAAATAAGACAGCACGGTATCCGATAGGACATCCTGAGATCATTACCCGCGATTTTAATGAAATTTCGTCTTACTTCGGCTTTGCCAAGGTTAGAATATTACCCCCCCCCCGTGGACTGTTTCACCCGGTACTGGGTTACCGCACCCAAGGTAAACTGACATTTCCTCTGTGTAGAGCATGCGTAGAGCGTCAACAAAAAGAAACCTGTACGTGTTCAGATACAGAGAGAGCAATAGCAGGTACTTACTGTACACCGGAACTTCTCAAGGCAATCGAAAAGGGATATAAAATTCTCAAGATTTACGAGATATACCACTGGGACGAAACGTCAAAGTATGATCTAGTCGCAAAGACAGGTGGCCTCTTTACCAATTACATCAACATGTTTTTAAAGATAAAACAAGAAGCCAGCGGACGACCCGATTGGGTCAAGACGAATGAGGATCTCAATCGTTATATATTTCTGTACGAACAGAAAGAAGGAATTCGTCTAGACCCAAACAACATTGAATATAACCAAGGTCTTAGAAGTCTGGCTAAACTCCTTTTAAATAGCTTTTGGGGTAAATTCGGACAGCGAATGAACTTCGCTAAGACCCAGATTCTTCAGGACAGCCAAGCTCACATTCTTTTTGAGCAAATGGTCAACCCAACCGTCGAAATACAAGATTTCAATATAGTAGACGAGAATCATCTCATGCTGTCCACCAAACGAATATCAGAGGAAATGTGTAACCCGGGTCACACTAACGTCTTTTTAGCTTCGTTTACCACCTGCTGGGCACGTCTAAAATTATATGACTTATTGGACTTGTTACAGACCCGAGTCTTGTACTGGGACACGGACTCTGTCATCTACACACAGAAAGATGGTGAAGTGGAACCTCCCATTGGTGACTATCTAGGCGAACTCACAAACGAGTTGAGTGAGGGTGACTGGATAACAGAGTTTGTTTGTAATGGGCCCAAAAATTACGCTTATAAAACATTTTTAGGACAAGAAGTGTGTAAGGTTAAGGGATTTTCTTTGAATTATACTAACTCAACGATCCTGAATTTGAACTCTATGAAAGACGCCATGTTTAATCGCGACGATCCGATGTCCAGTCAATACCAGACTATAAATCCAAGTAAGATCTGTCGTGAAAAAATCCACAGTGAGCTATATTCCCAAGAGGAAATTAAACATTATTCCGTCGTATACACAAAGCGTGTTGTGCAACCAAACTTAACTACCCTCCCGTATGGGTATTAAAAGACAACAACTATCATTTTTAGATATTGATTTTATATATATACACAGTCATAATACATGTATTTTTTTTATAACATCTTGAATAAATATATGATGTTACAGTTGTAGTCTGAATTTTCTTCTCATTTTTTATTTCACTTATCAAAGAGCATCAAGTTTGTTACCAAAAAAAAATTATTCAGGATTGAAACTAATCTATTTTTCCGTTTGGTTAAAATGTCAACCATGCGGCTTTCTTTTTATTGGATGTACGCATGCCCGGTGGTGATGATGCCTTCCGCTTTCAACTTCCCACGTAAATTAAACCAGATCCAGTTTGTTGAGTCTCGTTATTTTCTTCCTTTTCTTTCGGTATTACGGAGAGTGTCTCTTCGGTATTAACGCCTTGATCACGAGCCATTTTGTTCTCTTCTTCATTCTGTTTCTCCTTCATCCGTTCGTAAGTCGTCTTTTTCACGAGGAGATATTCCTCCGCCATCCTCTTTAAAGTATGGCTTGAGAATCAAAGGTATCACTTGATCGTTTTTCTGTAGTAACCGTTTGATATGGTTGTTGTTCAATCCACGATCACAGAGAGACTGTATGATATTCTTGTGTATGAACAGTTTTGTTCGATAATAACCGGAAATGACAATCTTTCCCATGTAGAGATTAAGAGTTATTTCCCTGAAGGCATTCATTTGCTCTTCGGTGGCCAACTCGATGATCTTTTTCCTTTGCGTTTTTTCGGCAGTAAATAAAAATTGAAGAAAAGCCTTTTGACGTCTGATTCTTTGTGACATGATGACGTAAATGACAGAGACTCCCAATCGCCTCAAGTATTTATTTCGGTCGATAAACTACAGTTTCCCCTTCCTCTGGTAAGATATTGGTTCGAACTCGTCTCTCCTCTGGACAGTGATTGGTCAAATCTATCAAAATATAACCGTAAGGACGGCCCACGGCTTTTGCATAAGCGTCCATCCAAAACTTTGAACGACCCGTAAATACTTGACTTCCAAAGGTAATAATCTGTCGATTATCCCTCACGTTTTTAAATAAAATAACATGCTGACAATTTAGTAAAATGCTCTTGGCATATACCCCACGGGGGTACAGGTTCTGAGACAGTAAAAATACCGTCAATTTGGAATGTGACACCATTGTCTGAAAGAGATGAAGGGCATCTGAACTCTTGGTCACTAAATGAATCATGTCGTCTAGAATGATGGCCGTGTGAGGACACTCCTCAGACCACTCTTTGACTTCCTCTCTGCTAGGTAGACCTTTATACGTGTCGAAGTCGGGTAAGGAAGATTTCATGTCTTCCACGATTTCTTGATCTTCCATGTAACAATACATTATTTTTTTAGGTGGAATATCAAACATTTCAGAACAATTTTTCAATATTTTCCATACCAAATGTGTCTTTCCAGACATGGTTCCACCTATGACTGCAAATGAGGTCGGAGTCTTAAACTTCATTCTTAACCAATCGACGTCAGGTGATGAAATGATGATTTTTGAACCAAACAGATTGAATTTATGAGGAATCATCACGCATGACAAAATTTGATTTTTATTTTTAAAACGTAATTTAATTCATAAGACACATACATATCTATCATCTACATTTTACAACATCAATAATCACAACACATATATTTTCAATTTTTTTTTTTAAAATATGAAAAAAAATTCTTACATATGAATCCTCCCCCGAGGAGGGGGCGCGCGCGCGCGGGAACCATGTCCTCCGGAGACCTTGGTCCCCGGAGACGTAGGTTTCCGGTATCCAATTCTCCGGAGACTAAGGTCCCCGGAGACTAAGATCCCCGGAGACACAGGTCTCCGGTTCCTTTTTCCGGAAACGTCGGTGTCCAGAATCAAAGATTTCTTTCATTACTACACAATTCATTTCATATTTTTGACAAGAATTTTTTTTCCCTTCATTTTCGCAAAAACATAATCACGTACAAAATCATCAGGAGAATTTTCATTTAACATTTGAAGACTATTTAACATGGAAAACCCTTGCACACGACGATAAAGATAAAATAAAACATGAAAACCACAGGTAGAGGACCAATCCGACTGAACCTGAACGTTATTGTATAGACAAACAAAGGTATTTTTATCAATAAATTCTCTCAGACGAATGTTATAATCTCCAGGTAACTTTCCAAAACTGTCATAAAATTCACATTCAGTTTCGTTTTTAAACCAAAATGCAATCCAGTGAGAACCTTTTTCTTCCATGGGGTCGGTGTTGCAGATGAAAGCGGAAGGAAACTGTGAGACTTTCATCGGTAAGGTGTTTGAAGCATAGATTCCACGAATTTTTTTTTTTAATTCCGGCAGAGAATTCATGATATAGAGCATCTGTCGAGTGTCCATTATTAGACAATTAAATGGTTTTCAGCGTTCAAATTTTTTTTTACAGCTGTCTAATCTCTCTGGTATGATCGATCAAGAGGAGTCCGGGACATTCACAGTAGGCAATGGCACTAATAGTCACTGTAGTGGGCTTTGAAAAGCGTGCATAAACTCCGACGTTCCCTTGATGCACCAGGTTTATATACCCGTCTCCGAGGTCGGTGGGGACGAGGTCAAAGGCGTATATGGCATAACCTTCTGCAAATCTCTCTCGATCGATTATAAGACTTTCGTCTTTTAACCATCTTTCAGAGGATTGATAGAGGTTACAAAGAGGAGTAACAAAATTTCTATTGTCACCAAAGTCTAACTTCATAGGACGAACGGGTGTAGGTTCTCCGTTGACATACAGAACAATTTCAGATAAATCAAAGTGTTCAAAGTTGAAGGGGTTGTCTGCGTAGCTGCCGTTGACGGCCGACTGTTTGACGAAGGTCACAAACACTTTAGAGGGTCTTTTTCCGTTCCAGACGTCGTCCCAGAAGAACTCACTGGTTTTATCTGAAATGGTTGTCATCTTGACGTCGGTCTTCAGGTAATTATACCTTGCCGGTGACTTGAGTATGGCATTAGCATGATTCACTTGAATGGCACTGTCTACTTTCACTTTACATGCTTTAAATATGGCATCTAATATAGTGACTTTGTAGGCCGGAGAAGCTTCTTTACTTATCAACACGAATTCATTCTTTGATCTGAATAACCTGAGTTGAACGTCCACTCCATTGATGAGATACTTATCCAGATAGAAACAATCCACGTAAAGGGGACCTTCCAGGTCGAAAGTTCTAGACATTTGTGTATGTACGTATCTCTTTCTCAGTGACATGTTAGTCCCTGCTGCAGCATCAGGGTCTTCCAAACCTTCTCCGTCGGGCCAGAATAACTGAGTTTGCATCTGAGATTTCGATGTTTCTATTCCAGTAGACAGCAGTACTTTAAGGTATGCTTTCCATGGGTAATTGTTGGCATTGTGAGAGACGCATTTTCCATTCATGTAGACATCGATTTGAGAGAACAGAGCTTGAAGAGGTAAATTGACGATACCCGTCTTTTCCGAAGCGGCCAGAGTCGTACCATCCGCCTTAGTAATTTTGGCTTTGAGGTAAAGTCGACTCTTTCTGAGATCTAGGTATTCTCCACCATTTCCAGGAACGGAAAATTCCAGAGGCGCGAATTCCGAGTCAAAAGACGAGATGGGACGTGTTTCTTGGAAATAAATTTTGTGAACCGCCACTTGATTGGGAGGATCAGAAAAGAGAGCCAGTTCGGAAGGTTCAGCCATTGTCGTATTCAGTTCACTTAAGTAAGCCATGATTCCTAAAAGATCGGTGTCCCCTTTTGATTTGTTTTTTTCTTGTTAGAAGCCTTGGACTTCTTTTTCAATGTTTTCTTTTTGGAACTCTTTAGTTTCTTTTTTAATTTCTTGATCCTTTCTCGACCTTGCTTCTTTTTTTTCTTAAAGCGTCCTTTTCGTTTTGAGGTTGCTGAGCGTCTGGCAGATTTCTGTTTCCTTTTCCTATTTATACCCGTCTTGACAGGCATGTGAGGTTCGTCGTTACGCATGGTTTCTTTCAATTCAGACAGGGCCCTCTCTTGTTCGGCCGCTACTGGCGACACCTCTTGAACTTCTTGTTTTGGTGACAAAGAGGTAGGTCGGACGGGGATCATGTACGCCCTTCTTCTGTTTAGTATGCCACCACCCCTCTGCGTTTTTTTTTCGAATTAAGGGGATGAAGTTTTCACCTTTATCGGTGTGATGAAATTGCTCCCACAAAGCCGGATTAGAAATATAAGTCGGTCCAGACATTATTTTCACATTCGTCGAAACACGAGCGTCAACGTTGATTCTCCAACTAAAAATGAAGCGTCTCGATCGTTTTTATCCTTTATATAGACATGGAGATCTGTAAGATCATTGATGCGCAAAGGCACTCGATAAGGTCGAAGAAAAATAATATTTTTTGTGTCCTCTACATAAATGCGTCTTAGAAGTGGTAATTGACGCTCCCCGACTATCGTATCGTCACAAATCGAACAATAGACGAATATTTCCTTATTTGATTCATTGCCAATATCGTCGTTGCAAAATTCCGTCATCTCTACTGACCACTCTCCCGTCAGAGGTAAAGATCTGGGAAGACGAACTCTAAAATTCGAGGGTTTATTATCGGGTTGGATGGACTTACTGTCCGAAGATTTGAGAACCATCCTCAGCGACATCTCTCTCGTTAATGAAAGATCTTTGTCATTCAAGTGTCTTTTACGTCAGTCTCTGGAACCCAACTGTCAAATTTCTTTGGCCATCCCAGCCATCGGATTAACACTTCCGATTTTCCGCGAATTTTACGCTTTTTAAGAATCTTTTCGATTCTCCAAGTGGTCTGTTCGTTCTTTGACACTTTCTGTAGTTCACTCGCATAAAAACTACCTTTAATGGGCTCGTCCATCATATCCTTTATCTTGTAAATGGGAATACCTTGTGAGACGAAACGTTGATCGACGACAAAGATTTCTTCGGTGTAAGTCTGATCGTAATCGCGTTGAAACTGACGTCTCAGATGAGTAATACGTACTTGATCACCCACCTTAAAAGTATAGGGGGTACGCTTTCGTTTAGAAGACTTCTTGATCGTTGTTCTCTTATGTTGCGTGTTTTGTCTGGCCAGGTAAGCGTCCAGTCTCACTTCGGCTTCATTTTCTTTATTGACAGAGGCAGGAGTTCTTCCGTTCAAGGAACGATTCGGTGTATTATTTATAGACGTTACCACGTCTTGTAGAACGTTCATATACTCATGTCTTTGTTTGAAAGTAAAATATCTGTACAACCTCTTTTTTAAAGTCTGTATGTACCGCTCGGCAAAATTAGCCTTGGTCTCGTTCAATGCATAAAATATCTTGATGTTTTTCTCTTTTAAATACTGTTTCAGGTACCTGTTATAGAATTCCGTACCTTTGTCGGTGCGTAGGGCTTTGGGACGACGTGAACCTGCCAATATGTCTTTAAAAGCGTCAATGACTGTTTTGGCTTTCTTATCTTTCAATGTTCTCACCCATAAAAATCGAGAAAATACGTCCACTATTACCAACAGATGTTTGATTCCGTCGTTGTGCTTTGATAGATTTTGTACGTCGGCCAAGTCAGCTTCCCATTGGTAGTCTATACCTTGTACTATCACTCGTCTTCTTTTAAATCCTCTTCGTCTTACTCTTTTTTGCAATGAATAAGCGTCTTGGTTTTGTAGAAATTTCTTGATTCGATGTAATCCAATTTTAAATTTTCCCTCTCTTTTAACTATTTCATACAACTTGGAAGGACCGGCAAAAGATCCTGGGTGACGTGGATCGTACCATATTCCTTTTAAGTATTCTTCCATCGTTTTAGTCATTACCAGTGTCAAATCGATTCTGATCAATTATTATCGTGTTCATTCTTTTTATACTCGAAATGTCTCGCTTTGTTTTTTTTTTTTCCACTCTTTTTTGTAATATACGAACATAATAAACCTCTCAAACGATGAAAAACAACTGTATTTAAGATTCATCGACTTTATTTGTATTTCAACTTTGTCATGTTACATGTAATAAAGGGGAAAAAATAGAAGTCAAATCATATTTATAAGAGTCACAACAGAATGAAAATGAAAGCGATAAAGTCTCACTGCAGTTCTTTTTCATCTCCCACCATCTTGGCATAGATACAATTTTTTGACCACCGAAGATGTTCCTTGTAAGCATCGTGTAAAGGTTCCCAGTTCTTCAGAATTATTCCACAGGAAAAACAAGTGACTTTATCTCCGATTCGAGTGTAAATGAAACCTGCTCGTGCCAAGTCCTCTTTGCTCGGTCCTTTTAAAAACTTTGGCCAGTCAAAGAAAGTTGTAAGTCGATCCGTAAAATGAACATATTCTGGGTGATCACATTCCCCACCTTCTGTCGGTAATAAAAAAGTAGGTGTTTTGTTTTTTACGGATCGAGTTGAATATTTGGATCTGAACCGTTCGGTCTTTTCCCCTTTCAGTGGGTTTTTTTTCATGGAATTCGAAACATTCAACTGAAATTAGCATTAGAATCCATTTCCCAAGATGGTGGTGTACATTCAAAGAAATCCGTATCATTAACCTTCCAGATATTATACAGATCAGAATCCATTCCTAGAAGATTCGATCGGTCGTCTAGAGATGACATCTTGCTACAATGAGAGTCAAGAGTAATATGAAAAAAAAAACAAATAGTATCTTATTTAATAATCATGAAAAAAAGAAACTTTCATTCTTAATTATTATAGTGTTAATCAAAATAAAAGAAATAAAATATAATCATCGTTTTTTTTTAGTTAGGTAAGAAGTGATTCATGACTCCTCTCACAAGGAGTCTGTAATGTACAGACCGACATTGGAAAGGCGTCCGCTTCTATTTCTTCTAAAGAAATGGTAGGCTCTCGTACCTCTCGACGCTTGAGATATCTCTTATTGAGATATTGTAGAGTTAACGATATAAATATAAAGATAGAAAACATCAGTGTAGACATAGGATTGATTTCCCAAGATGATGGTGGTAAACAAGTGAATGATTTCGTAACATTGACACTCCATGTGATGTTGGGACTGCCGTCTGTTTCCTGGAAACTGAGACTATTGTTTAAAGATGACATCTTCTCGCACTGAACTCCCAGAATAAAATGACGAACTAATCTATTTTGTCTCGGTGAGGTTTAAATGGTAAAAAAAATAAATAAGAGAATCGTTTATTTTATTTCATGTCTCAAAAATATCTTTTCTTTCTTCTTGTTTTTTTTTTTACAATGCTGATGATAACCAATCAAAATCAAGTTGATGGGGCTTGTGGTAGTTGGGGTGATTTCAATCATCGTCTGTTAGAATCAGATGTTCAGTTGTGGGCGTGGTTTTGAAGGTCACGTGAGTATATCGTCTTTAAATTGTAATTAGTAGTGGGTACAAGCATCACTCTCTTTAGGATATAACAGTGTTAAAAAAAAACATCATGGGAGACTTTCCAGACCCAACAGATCGTTATGAAATGAATACTTTTCGATTTCTACAACGAGGTGCCTGTGTAAAAAAAACTTATCGATGACTATATTCTTCATCATTCCGATGAAACATCCTGTCGTTTTTGTCAAAAACAATATAATTTACGAAACCATTTGGTTCACGAGAAAGATTGCGTTGTGCGTCTGAACTTGGAAAGTGAACTGGACGACAAGAAAATGACTAGATTTTGGATTATGGCCCAAGACATTTTTTTCGACCAAGAAATGAGAAAAGGTAAAGCTTTGAGCATACAAGAAGTTCTTAAACTTGCTAGGACCGAAAGTATCTCGATAGAGACGTGGAAACAGGCTGACAGTGAATACTTTCATGATATATTATATTACAGAATAAATTTCGATGTGGATGAGACTCCTTATTACGAGGAACCCGATACTACAGAAGGATTTAAGAATCCATACATTCTTCAATAGATTTGGAAAAACAGGAGGACACAGGACAAAACAGTTTTTCTTTGTTACTCAACAAGAACACTTTTGTAAGATTGGAACATTAATTATTAAAATTTCTAATAGTTAACATCTGGTAGGCTATGTCTATATTTTCTATAATTAATAATTCATTAAAACCTTGTTTTGGGTTTTCCACCAATCACATCATGTTTATTTTTCAATTTGGTCCAACCACGATAATTTTCCATGACGTCAATTTCTTCCTATGATAAAATCAAACGACAGAGCATCACGTCTCATCAGTTCAACTCTTACTCGAGAAGAAAGAAATACAATGTCTACTCGTTCAGTTCATCCTCTGGTAAATGGACGATACGTTAAGGTATCAGAGTGGAAGGGCGAACCCAGAGTGGATCTTAGACAATACGAACTATGCAACGGACGTGAAATACCAACGAAAAAGGGTATCAGTTTAAAGATGATTCAATTTAAGAATCTCTTATTCAAGATAGAGAACATTCAAGAAGCACTTCAGAAGAACGAAACACAGAGTTGGCATCTGGGTTACAACGTTTATGTACACGTAAGGGAAAACAATCCATGTGTGGATATACG
>PRKT01000481.1:117761-146747 GCA_003671525.1 Saccostrea glomerata
AAAAAAAAATATCAATTATCGTATGCTGTTATATTGCCCACTCTTTTTTATCGATTGGATCGGTCAGCCAGTTTCATTTCGTCTTCTATGTATAGGAATTCTTATTATTACCACTCATCATCTTCATCAATTATTTACATTTTAAAATAAAACAATATCCATTTACCAGCTGTTCTAATTAACACCTGTCCGATAATTACCTTTAATTAACTTCATTAATTATTCAAATAAATAACAATGAATATGAGTACCATTAATCGATTTTCCGATAATTCACCTTAATTAATTCATTAATTATGCAAATTAATAGTCATTAATTATGTATATTTGAGGGGTGGACAGACGCTTATACTACTAGTTGCTCTGCTACTATTTTGTATTGTTTAAGGACATTGATATTGAATACTGTTCGTGATTTCCATATCCTTCATTGAAATCTTTAAAAAAAGCAAATGGATTAAATCACTCGAGGGTCTTTTAAAGACACTACGCGGTATATTTAACATTTATATTCACAGCTTAAAATAATTTGATTTTTCATAAATGAATATTTGTATTTTAAATAAATCATATATTGCAATAGACTTTACACTTGATTTAAAATATAATGTATCTTTATACAGAAAATGACTTAATACATCTGTTAACAAAAGAAAACAACTCGGCTCTGTATGTGTCCATCACTCTCCAGAATATTACAACTCTGTATGAAATGTACGACGGATTCTCTGTCTCCGACGAAGCAGGAAAATATCAACTCTTTCTTGCAGGAACTGCCACGGGGACTTTAGGTAAGTGTATGCAACTTAATTTCTAGAAATAAATAATTAAAATCATGCATTTTTCAATTGAAAGATGAAGTTATTGAGTTATGTCCAAGACACGATGTAGTTACGATATCGACACATTACGTTTTTTTTTTATAGTTTTCTATAATACTTCTCTATCTTCGTATGTTTATTACAATAATTTTGGTTTTAAGACGATTTCCTTACTGTTAATATCCTCGATATCGTGCCGATATCGAATCATGGTCGTTCCACGAATTGTGGTTTCAATCTTTAATATGGTGTTTTTAACAACTATTACTTAAAACTTTCTTATAAATCTTTCCCTGAAGTTTGCTCAGCTCTTGGTAAATACCCTCTTTTACTTTTTATGTGTTAATGTTTAATTACTTTATTTTTAGGAAAATTTTACCTGCCATCGATATCGTCGATATCGTATCGATATCGAATCATGATTGTTAAAAGCATATTGCTTTACCAATCTTCACCCTAATACTAAAACTTTATTTTAACATCACTTCTATGCTAAATAAGTTTACCTTACTGTCGATATCGACGATATCATATCGAATCATGATTGTTGAAACATTTTCAAGAATTTTTCAGACAACAGACATTTAATCAGTCATTGCTAGGTACCGGTAGTTGAAATTTTTCTAATAACACAGAAAATCTAATTTATTGGTAATTAGCATGTTTTTCATGATAAACAATTTTAGATTAGAGGGAATAAGAAGTTTTCAGAGAATTATCGATATGTTCATAAAAGCTTGATGTTAAAAAAATTGATACGGAACGTTACACTTTTACAACATCTAATTTATATTTTATTCCTTTCCCCGCAGTCACGCATTTTAATGCACATAATATTTTTTTTAATTTTTAACGCAAAATCACGTTTACACCATATACCAGTAACCACACTTCTTTCAAAGAACAGCAAATCCTCAATTTAATGCCATTTCCTTTTTTTTGTTTAAAAAAACATTTTATTAAATCTATTTAGTCGTAAGTATTTACACTAAGATTTAGAAAAAGTTGTACCGAGGTACTAAGTGCTTACGGCGAAAATGAAAATATATATTTCTATTGTGAAAATTAAGCGTACATGTATGTTGCATCACAGTTCAGTAAATTATAAAGACTTAGTGAAAATCAAATATTTGGAAACAGTACATCATATATTAAATTGTTATTATTCTCTATGATTTCCTGCGTATCACATTTTAAAGGTACATTTTCTACTTAAAGCCGCTTGGTCCGATTCTTGTTGCAAAAAATAATATTTATTTAGTTTTTCTTCTTGAAAAATAATTGTCCATAAATTGTTTAAACTTTTGTCAAATTGCATTCCCGAAAGCTTTTTCTGTTACAAGATATCAAAATTCAAAAGTTTAAAAAATAATTTATGTTAGGTCACACAAAAAATAATCCTATGTTAATATCGCGTGAAATCACCTTCGAAAAATTAAATTTATCGCTTACATATATATCTCATGAAGAACGAATCCGAGCAATTTTTTTACAAGAAAGTACTTTTACCTGTACATGGACATTATCTTAGCCTGGGTAACTAAAGTTTCTTAAAAAGAATATCTTCAAAAAATAAATGATTTTCTACTAATGAAAAATATACTCGGGTTAGAATTATCTTCCTTATCAGTTATAACTGATAAATTTTTTTTTGTCAAAAATGACTTCACAACAGATCTTAACTTCCTGTCAGGAACTTCTGTTTGTCAACAAGGTTTTTGATCTACGTTTTCCATGTAAGGATTGTTGCAATAAACTATTAAGTCAATCTTATAATCATTTTTATATATCATCTATGTAATAACGTACTTTAATAGTGTACGATAATATGTGCCTGTTTCGGATCAAGCGGCTTTAACCTTTTGTCACATCAGTCATCTTCATTTTCCAGTGACTTTCATATAAATAAAATAATTTCTCTTTTTAGTCAAACTTTCAAGTGAAACAAATATTATTTATACAAAAGAAAGGATTCTAAATGAAGTACATAATGTATTTGTATTTTATTCTTAAGTAGATATTATCGCCCTTTCCAGCACCTAGAGCCGTCTATCTTAGACGTACCTCAATATTATACCTGACAATAAGATTGAGGAGATATAAATCCTTCTGTTTTAATTTACAGGAGACAGTATGTTAGATACAGGTTATTCTAGATTCGATCTGTCTGGGATGTACTTCTCCACCCCAGACAGGGACAATGACGGGGCTAGTGGTGGTAACTGTGCTGATCACCATGGAGGGGGGTGGTGGTATAACCAATGTCACTTCGCCAACCTGAACGGCCAGTGGTCCCCGGGGTACTGGTTTCCGCCATGGTATCCCACAGTAGAGAATGGTACATCCGTTAAGGGGACCACCATGATGGTTAGGCGGCACTAGGTAAACCTCATTATATCTTTAAAAATAACTAATTTTTTTGTTTTTGTATTAATGTGAAAATTTCAGTTATATAAGTGTTTTTGAATAGATAAAAATATGCTTTTATACATGCCTCTATGAAGTATCAACTTTTTTTACAGATGAAAGATCATACATGGATTGGGCAAACCCTCAAGAGATGATTTTAAATTAATTTTCATTACTGAGTTCTTTTTTAAAATATTTATCATCAAATAACAAACATGTAAACAAATATGTTTTCAGTAAAACTGTTCTGTAAAGCGATACTGAATGTATTCAATAAAAGATGTACTTTACATGTGTTGTAATAAATTTGAACTAGAAATATTTTGTTCTTATTTACAAGCACTGATGAATAAAGATGCTTAGACGGAGAATTAAGATGATGATTGATTGATTGTTAAATCTATTACAGTGGAACCTGTTTAATCCGACACCTGTGCAATTTCTTATTTATACTTATATATTTACGAGGGGTTATCAAAAAGTTCGTGGACTCGCGCCATAAAATTAAAACCGCTTTAGATACATCAATGAACTTGAAAATATCTAGTTAGCATAATCTTTTCTATCTATAGAATAAACCGCATATCATCAATTTTATTTTTAAATAAATTGGTAGTGGTTTTGTAAGCTATGGTATGTCCAAGCGGTGCAACCTCGGAGAAATAAGACGTTTTTTCGACCGAAGTGTAATTAAGAAAAACTCGTTTGATATGAACATTTGACATCCAAAAATCTTAATAATTCAGGTATATGTTTGGACACTATTGCTTCATAAATTATGATTGATTGATTGTGTACTGTTTAACGTCCCTATCCAGAATATTTCACCGATATGGAGTTGTCACCATTGCCGGTGAAGGGCTGCAAATTTAGGCCTATGCTCGGCACTTAAGGCCTTTGAGCAGGGAGGGATTTTTATCGTGCCACACCTGCTGTGACACGGGGCCTCGGTTTATGCGGTCTCATTCGAAGAACCGCCCTATTCAGTCGCCTTTTACGACAAGCAAGGGGGTACTGAGGACCTATTCTTACCCGGATCCCCACGGGGGATTTTTTAATTTTTTTGGAGTTTTTAATTCATTCTGAAAGTTCTATGAAAATTTATCGTTAATTTGACATGGAGTGTCTAAACAAATAAGTCCTTGAAAATGACGTCAAAAGGGGGAAGGGGTTTTATTTTCTGACATTCTATAGGGTTTTGGCCCTGAAAAAAGTGGTATAGACCTAGGGAATGTTTGAACTGGCTATGGAGAATATAAATGCATCCGGAGTACTTGTTTTTTTTTTTAAATGCAAAAGAGGTTCTGAAAAAAGGGATGCACAGTTAATGTCGATTCCTTGTCAAGGTGTGAAAGATCATTCACGTCAAGAATGATTTTTTTGCTTTTCGGGAGTTTAATATCTACAACATATGTTGTAGAAATTAAACTCCCAAAAGCAAAATATGCTGGCACACTAGAGCGAGGATCTCTCCTAATGTATCAATCCATTTGCAATATCATACCATTTAAAGCCGCTGTTCCTGACCCTGCTAAGTCATAAAAACAAGACGGGTTTAAGTCCTTACTCAGGGATTCTCATCAAATTAAGTGTATGAGGTACAAGAAGTGGACATTGAAAAACAATGACGTGGTCGGACGTCATGAAACTAAACGGAGACGGCGCCGGGTAACCATATGTCTTTTTTTTATCATATTTTGGCAAAAAATGAACGAATCAAGCTTAAAATTTTCAATTTCATTATTTTTTTTGTTTTATGTCCCTTAAAATTTTGAAAGCACAGAACAGATAGTGCTAATTTTATAGCCTCAGTCCACGAACATTTTGATAACCCCTCGTACATTTCCTATGTCTTTTTCCGAAATAAAATTACAAATTGTAAAAAAAAAAAATAAGACAATTATACCTCAAGTTAATGATCTTTACACGCAGCAATACTACACCTTATATTTTCCGACACATACATTTGTTTTCTCTTCCCCGTGTATGTCGAATAAGATAAGGTTTCATTGTATTGAAGATGTACAGATGTCTCAAAACCAGAAGTCTCTGTCGAGACTAAAGCTCTAATGGTTTGTACTTCTAGCAAAGGAAAAGAAAAGTACTTATACGCATATTTTAGCAAAAAATGAACGAATCAAGCTTAAAATTTTCAATTTCATTATTTTTTTGTTTTATGTCCCTTAAAATTTTGAAAGCACAGAACAGATAGTGCTAATTTTATAGCCTCAGTCCACGAACATTTTGATAACCCCTCGTACATTTCCTATGTCTTTTTCCGAAATAAAATTACAAATTGTAAAAAAAAAAAAAATAAGACAATTATACCTCAAGTTAATGATCTTTACACGCAGCAATACTACACCTTATATTTTCCGACACATACATTTGTTTTCTCTTCCCCGTGTATGTCGAATAAGATAAGGTTTCATTGTAATGAAGATGTACAGATGTCTCAAAACCAGAAGTCTCTGTCGAGACTAAAGCTCTAATGGTTTGTACTTCTAGCAAAGGAAAAGAAAAGTACTTATACGCAGATTGGAATTGAAATTTTAAAACAGCAATAAATTATAATACATTATATTATAAACAGACTAAAACTGTATTTGGAGTAGCATTTTAAGAGTATTTAACTGATATTTCTATCTTTAGTAACCACGGCAACACCGTTTATTGAAGTCAAAAACCGATACACAGAATTATGTATCCTAGTGTAGTCTACATGTGTGCCAAGTTATACTGAAATCAGACCAAAACTGTAGGAAGAGTAGCATTTTGAAAAATTGTTTACAGACAGACACACAGATGGACGAACGACGGACGCATTACTATCGCATAAGCTCTTCTGGTGTCTGACCAGAAGAGCTAACAAGAGGCCCACGGGCCTTATAGGTCACCTGAGTATAGGTCACTTTCAAACAAATAACTTTGGATTGTGTTTTAAATTATTTTACAATTTTGAAAGAGGCACTATTGTTTATCATACTAGTAGTAATTATAAACTTAGCATGCTTACTCTATTTACTTAATACCCAGAGATTGATCGGAGTATAAACAAAGAGAAAATGCACATCCACTTTATAACCAGTTTAATTTGTACCTCACCAAAAAAGACCCACTGCCCTGGGGCAAATTATTTCAAAATTTTGCAAATTTTATCAAAAAATGGTTGATTAATACCAAAGAGCTGGTTTCAAAGCATAAATTTAATTTCAGACTAAGTAACCCCCCCCCCTCTTGACACCGGGCATAAAAAATAACAATTTTGCTGACATTTGCATAAAACCTAGGAGCAAAGGAAAAAATATTCAAAGAATTAATGTATTTTCACTATATAATCAATAATATAATAATATAACACCATAATATTGACCCTGGGCCATAAAATTCACAATTTTGGTAGTGGCACTCTTGCCCATCATAACTAGGTACTTAGTTGATTTATTTAATACCCATGAGCAGAGAAGAAGATTTACAAAGAAATAATGCATTTTCACTATATAATCGATATAGAGCCCCACCCTAACACCAGAACCCCTGACCCTGGGGCCATAAAATTCACAAGTTTGGTAGTGGCACTCTTGCCCATCATAACAAGGTCCTTAGTTGGTTTATTTAATAGCCATGAGCAGAGAAGAACATTTTCAAAGAAATAATGCATTTTCACTATATAATCGATATAGAGCCCCACCCTAACACCAGAACCCCTTACCCTGGGGCCATAAAATTCACAATTTTGGTAGAGGCACTTTTGCTCATCATAACTATGTAATTAGTTGGTTTATTTAATACCAAGGAGCAGAGAAGATTTTCAAAGATATAATGCATTTTCCCCATATACTTGTTTAGCCCCGCTCAAGCACTAGAACCCCTGACCCTGGGGCCATGAATTTCACAATTTTGGTAGAGGACTCAAATACTGATTACAAACAGTTTGACTGCTTGATGTCCTGGAGTAAAGAAGAAGATTTTTTAAGATTGCATTAATTTTAGTGGTTTTGGCCCCACCCCTCAGGCCCCAGTGGGGCAGGGGTCATGAAATTCACAATTTTTACACGAGAAATTGCACAGCCAACTCACTTTTTGAGAAAACGAATTTGTCAATTCAGGACATTATTTCATTATAAAGTCTTATCATGATGGCTGCTCCCTTGGACAATTCGCGCGTTTTCCGTGGTTTCCTACAACACGACTGCAGTTCACTGGGGTTCGTACATAAGGGAGCTGTTTAAGGAACACTTCGAGAACAACATCAAAAGAAAACAGCTGTCTGGAATCATCGAGATCTATAAATCACTGTTCGATCACCGAGTGAAGCACAACAGGGGAAATCCCAACTGTGGATTAAACGCAAACAAACAAAGTTTGTATATCTTGCATTATGGAATAAGGGTAATAAACAAACATTATTTGCTTATCTTGCACTATTTTAAAGAAATTTAAGGAAAATATAATTAGAAAAATTAAATATTATACAATATTTACATTTACAACAGCTAGAAGAGTTCGACAACATTACAGGAAAAACAGACCTGTTTTTTTGCACAACAAAGATGAAATGCTCGTAACTTATATTTTCCAACAAAACAATATTCGATGAGAAGAAAGCAACAATGATAGGTATGATTGAGGCCAAATCATATTTAATAAAATTTTAGAATGTTTGTTATATAAATTTGAACACTTAAAATAACAGATTTTAATATCCAATACATAATTAAGTTCCATCAATCTTTATACTTTACAGCTGACTGTTTTAAAAACTCAGGTACCTAATGGCAAAGTACTTACAATAAACATCCCGCCCAAAGTACAGGAAACGCCAGACAGGATGTACAACTATGTCTGTCAGTAGAAGTTGGTTTAATTTTCAAAGACTGGACCTGACAGACTAACCTGACCGAGAAAGATTGATTGATTGATTGTATGTTGTTTAACGTCCCCCTCGAGAATTTTTCACTCATATGGAGACGCTACCACTTGCCGGTGGAGGGCAACACATTTTGTCTTATGCTCGGCACTCACGGACATTGAGCAGTGAGGGATCTTTTCGTGTCAGCACCTACTGCGACACGGGACCTCGGTTTATACGGTCTCACCGAAGGACCGGTCTCCACACCCCGCAATGGGATTCGAACGCGCAACGTTAGGATTGACTCCTTACTTCGCGACTCTAGAGCAGACGCACTAACCACTGCGTCACGCAGGCGACGACCGAGAAAGAGGAATAAGATTATAAAAAAAAAAATGTTTTATTTCAAAACCCACACAAAATTGCCCAAATTTGCACGTAGAATCATGCATCATCTAACAAGAGTGTCTTCTGTCTGAAATGAAAAAGAGGCGAAAAGTGGCCCGAAGGAGGCGTGTCCTGTCCTGTTTTGGCGTGCCAAAATAAAGAACACAATTTCAAAACCTTGAATAATTACCTTACACTTGAACAGGTTCAATAAGAGGAAGATCACTCCCCACAGCTTCCCAATATGCAAAGTAAAAGACGCAAAACGATCGGAAATAACAAGACACTGTAAAAGATTCCATGATAGGCACATGGGACATATTGGAGGAAAAGTGATAGAAAAGAATAAAATTCAGAATTTTTTGATCTAGGTGACTTCAAGTCAGTCACACCAAACGCAATATGTATTCTGTAATTTTATTGGCTAAGAGACTTAGTCCTGGCCAATCGGATTAGGCATTTATTTTGAGTGTATAATTGGTTACTCTGCCTATAAATAAAGCTACTTATGAAATTCCTGCTAGGGGTCAAGAACTGTGAGGTTCGCTTCATAAGAACATCGTGTTCGTTTTCTTTGTTAGGCTTAGAGTTAACTTTATAAAATATGTAGAATAAGATACCCATATTTAGTTTATTTAAAACCCAGGAGCAGAAAAGAGGATTTTCAAAGAATTCATGTATTTTCACTATATAATCAAAACAGCCCCGCCCTGACACCAGAACCATTGCCAAAAAATTCACAATTTTGGTAGACGCACTCTTGCTCATCAAAACTATGCACTTACTTAGTTTAATTAATACCCAAGAGCAGAGAACTGTACTGTACATTTAATTTTTTTTCAATTGAATATTAAATTTACTATTGGACTTATCCTTACTGTTGGACTTATCCTCTACATCAAAAAACATCCTGTATTCAAGTTTCAATTTTTCACCTCTTCAACATTTAGGCTAAATCCTTTAGGCGAATTCAAGATTTGGTGACTCAAGTTTTTGATTGGCTGAAAAGAACACACCTATACGATTTAAATGAATACATCATAAATCAGCAGAAAAATAACTGAAAGTTGTAAAAATTTTGTGTCTAAAAGTTAAAGATGTTAGATAGGATTTATTTACGCAAATGCCCGCCAGTTATAGGTAAGTGTGTCTTATTATGTCTTGCAAATATTCTGTACGAAAGCAAAAGCGAAAGTAGTTAAGCCCTACCTGCGTAATACATATTCCTTCGAATCAATGGTGACAACCTGGATATACATGCGAGTTCAAATGACATACGACATAATCATACTAAAAGAGATCAACATTTCTTTTCTTCTGAAATCACATCTTTATCTTGTGGTGAGGTGAACAATATGGATTTCAGTACTTTTGTTCCGTCATTGACAGAATTAAAACTCTACCAATAGGTTTCCTGTGGGAAGGCTTCTAACTGAAAATATTGAAGCTTTTGAATGGATGAAGAGTGTTATACCATTGCATATTCCACAGATTGAGAAACATGAAAAGGAAATGGCAGAAAAATCCAGTAAACTGCTGCTACCATTGCAGTTAAAGAATGAAATGCACCATGACCAATGTGTTGGAATTATCGTAGAATATGAAAGAATAATCAATTCTATATATTCCAAATCTGGCAGAGGTAAATGATCATTGGGATGATACAGTCAAAGCTGTGGTAACTGGAACTCTGATATCTCTGACAGATACTATCTTAACAACTTAATATTTAAATATTTTACCCTCAGTATCTAAATTCCAAAGAGTTCGAGACAAGGAGATTTGACTATAGTGGACATTGGTTCATGTCATTCTTTAATATATTATATTTTGGAGTGGCACTTGAACATTGATGAAATATCAAAATCCATACTGATACATTTATTCTTCAAAACATTCTAAAAATGTATATGGCATTATATTGCAAGTTGATCATACTGAGTAATATATTCACAATATTTCATATTTAGGTGCTGATCTAGAGTTACTGAGTATTCCTATGGGAGGGGATCAATTGACACGTGTCAATCTACAATCTGCCTAAAATCTTCGAGCAGGCTGTCCTACTGCAGCTGAGCGATTAGATCATCTGGACTCTATTAAAATGGAGTTATTTCATACATCAATGGACTTCCTGCAGGTATGCGTATATGTTAATGTGTAACATATGGACTTTAACATGTTTAATACATAGAATTGTTAAATTAAAATAATTGATTTTTTTTAAAACAGAAAAAATTATGTTAAAAAACACATAAAAAGTGTATAATTCTATCGAGTTTTATTATTTTTTTATTGTAGAAGAAATAACACAAAATATGCAGCACTTAATGGACGCTGTGCGACATCATGGGAGCCATCATCCCAACCACTTCATCAGGAATTAGAGGCGGTTGACGAGCCTTTAAGTTGCATACAGGCAGATTTGGCACAGACGACTTTCCTCGTAACAATATGTTAAGGATTACGTGAGAAAAAAACTGTAAACGGAGAATACCGCTCCAAACTCTATTATGAGAGATAACTGTTCATTATCTCCATGTTTCAGACAAGAAAAACCACGTTGTATTTAGTGTTTCTAGTAAAATTCGTTGATGATAATAAGCATTTGAAAATCAATAAATGTACATGTGTATAGTGCAATTACTTTTAATGAGTATAATGATTATAACGATTTATTTGAATTGTGTTTCCGATTATAATATCTTTATAATTGTCATAAGTAAAGAATAATGAGAAAAAAATAAATTCTCATACATTTTGTCCGATTTTCTTATCATGTACGATTTGCAAGGTTGTCACTAAGAATTAAAATAGCAGGGTTCATCAAAGAAGTAAAAGGGGATTGGGATTTCTGTTCTACCCGGGTGTTTAGAGGGATTATCAAAATAATCGAGGGATACTGTCATTAAAAGGAAAGAACTTTATTCGGTAATAACCAATATTTGCCCCCCAAATCAAAATTCGATGGAGAAATACTTAATTATGTTCATAAACAGGGGAGTATATGCTGACTTCAAAGTACTGAATATTTTCATAAGTAATGATGTCATATGTACGAAATGACTTCACAAACATGACGTAAATTTCTTTCTTATTCAGATCTACAGCCGTTGGGGCTCACGCCTCAATTCTCCAGGATTTTTGCTACTGAATTTAAAATAAGCAATATTTATGTATACAATGTATATAATCATTTTTATCATAAATAGCTTAAATAAGTATGCATAATTCAATAAGAATGAAAGTATATATATGTATATATCATGTACGTATTGTTAAGAAAGTGTAACGAAACAAAATCAGTACAGAATGTAGACTATCTTTACCAGTGATATAAATTGCAGAAACTTCAACTATAATTCTTCTGAATAAAATACATGTAGTAACGAAAATTTATGCAATTTTTTAATATTGTTTCAATTTTCAGTAACTCTCAGCCACAACTCTTTCCTAGCCTCGACTTCCAAGACTTAGAGGACGAAAGCGTGCTGTTCCAAATATATTAAACACCTACAGTTACTGAGGCAACTCCCACTATGAAACGAGGGAACTCGGTTCCTAATGGTGCCCCTAAAAAGACATCTACCCAGCATTTTCCCAAATATCACCCGGGCCAAAGAGTACGGCTGCTGCTTTCACGGACTCTTTAGTCACGGAGATAGCTACCTGAATCAAGTCCCCGACACAGGGAAGCCAGGGGACATTCAGCTGTGTGGAGGACTTAATTTTGACAGAGTTAAGGTCAGCATTTAAGCCGTATTTTTCCTCATTTCATCATACATCGATATTTATTTTCATTAAATGTTAAATTCGCTTTCATCATAAATCAATATTTTAAAAAAAGACACTTTTAATGTATTCTAGAAGACGTAACAAGCTGAAAAGTAAAATGATGCAGAGATCATCACATCCAACCTACCCCAACAAGAGGAGCTGCGAACTTTAAGATCGCTGAAGGATGCGATGAATGCCAATGTGCAGTAGATGGAGATATTGATTAACTGGGCGATCACCCTTTAGGTAGGACTATTTCAGAAGGCGCAGAGTGCAATTTGTGTCCGTATAATTTTCTTACTTTGTGAAGGACGTACGGCATAAGAAAAAAGGGATTATCACTAGAACTACCTATAACCTCATAAACGTGTAAATTCAAGTTACCTAAGTTCCAGTTACAGAGTGCATAGACGAAAATCAGTTTTAGATGAGTTAAAACAGTGATCTGTAACACTTATGAAAAGGAAGACTCGTTGTGGAGAGGAAGACTCGTTATACCCCCGGCAAACAAAGTTTGTTTTTTTTTTTTTTTGGGGGGGGGGGGGGGGTATATAGGAATCACCTTGTCCGTCTGTCTGTCTGTCTGTGCAATCATGTTCGGTCCATATCTTTTCTACAAAGGGACATTAGAATCCACTACTCCACACTAACATTGCCCATGACCCAAGGACGAGTCATGACCTTGACGCAAGGTCATTTGGGGAAGTTCAAGGTCACTGGAAGAAAAATTTCTTAATTCGTGTCCGGTCTACATCTTTCTTATGGATAAACTTGGTATGTTCTCATTTCACTCAAAGATTGCCCATGACACAAGGATGTGTCATGACCTTGATACAAGGGTCATTAGGGGAAGTTCAAGGTCACTGGAAGAAAAAAATCTTAATTCGTGTCTGGTCTATATCTTTCTTATGCATAAACTTGGAAGGTTCTCATTCAACTCGAAGATTGCCCATGACCCAAGGGTGTGTCATGACCTTGACCCAAGCGCATTTGGGGAAGTTCAAGGTCACTGAAAGAATTTTTTTAATTCGTGCCCGGTCCAAATCTTTCTTATGGATAAACTTGGTAGGTTCTCATTTCATACAAAGATTGCTAATAACCCAATGGTGTGTCATGTCCTTGATCCAAGGTCATTTTAGGAAGTTCAAGGTCACTGGAAGAAAAATTTCTTTATTCGTGTCCGGTCCAGGTCTTTCGTATGGATATACTATTTGATAAACTTGGTAGGTTTTCATTTCACACAAAGATTGCCCATGACCCAAGGGTGTGTCATGACTTTGACCCAAGGTTATTTGGGGAAGTTCAAAGTCACTGGAAGAAAAATTTCATATGTAGTGTTTGATACATATTATTATGGAAAAACTTACTTCTGAAAAACCCAGCGGGGGTATTTTGTCCCGTTTGGGCAGTTCTAGTTTAAAAAGATAGAGTGTGTATGTATATTGTTCACGAAAATCAAAGTTTTCTTTATATGTATAAACTATATGTATAAACAAGCATATAAATATAATCTTTACATCACACTTCGTTTAGTTTGTTTTTCCCACTGCATGTGCAAATATAAAAACAGAATTTTTATTGTTAGAAAATCGATCGGAGACTATGTATGTTGTGTTCAATAGATTATATCATCAATTATCTATCTCCGAAACGTACGCCAGTTTTACTTACAAGATTGTGATTCGCCTATGGAGAATCTTCAAGCCGTACACAATGATGAAAACTATAGAGCGCTATTTGATCCGCGCCCATCTCAAAGTCGACAAAATCAGGTATCAGTAAAACCTTCATTTAAGTTGTTTTTAGGTAACCTGAGTAAACTCAGTTGACCTATTGCTATCCGTTTTTGTCCATCGTCGTCCGTCGTGTGTTAACATTTGAACATTTTCAGCTTCTTCTCTGAAACCGCTGAACCAATTTCAAACAAATTTAACATATATCATCTATGGGTGAAGGGGAACAAAAATTGTGAAATTCATGGTCCCTGCCCCCTTGGGGCCTGGGGGGTGGGGCAAAAAGCACTAAAGTTGGTACAATCTTTAAAAATCTTCTTATTTAAGTCCGTCGGACGGGACGTTAAATGGTGCCCCGTGTCAAGGATGACAACCCCCTTGGCACGTAAATGTTTTGACAGGCAATAAATTACAATTAAGAGAATTTGAGAAGAGAGATCTTTCCTTCTGTTGTTGAATTCTCAGGAGATATAGATAACACATGATCAGAGATGCCCAACTTCCCACTCTAAGCTCATTAATTATCTTTAACTGGATACATGTCCACTCATATCTCCTTAAGGACAAATGGATAGATTATAATTGGAATTTTTCTAAGTTTTTTAGGACATAACTCTGTAAAAAATGGCACGATCATACCCAAAACAGATTTTGGCCTAGATATTCATCTGATAAATCTGTATACCAAATTTCATTTCAGTATGTGCAATGGTTATCAAGAAAATGAACGGAAACTAAGTGGACCGACAGACCGACCGACAGACAGCAGCAAAGCAATATGCCCTTCCTTCTTCGAAGGGGGGCATAACTATGATGTTTGTTGAAATAAGAAATTTGAGATATACCCACAAAAGAGCATTATACTGTACTACATGAAAAACAAACTTTTTTCAATTCTGCATATAACTACTTAAAAGCGGTTGCTAAACAACGCAGAATTTTATAATTTCCGGGCTGAAATCTTCATTTTTTACTCATTCTAGACACAATTATGCATCCAAGCACATATTAAAATTAGATGTGAGGTCATAGAATCACAAGGGACATACAGCAGATAAATTGACTTAACGTTTGACCTCATTAGATCTATTTTAAGGAGGTCAAAGGTCAAACTAGTGCAATAATTTCATCAACTTTTCCAACACTTTTCAAAATGCTTGCTAAAATTTTACACAATGGATGCTAAAATAGAAAATTCTGAGATGAAAACACTTTCTACAAGGCCTGCGCTTAACTGCAAAATCCCTGCACCATTTAAGTTTAAATTTGTGTTAAATGGCCTTTAAATGGTTGCTAAGCAACTACAAGTTTTTTTTTTTACTTTTCGGTTGTAAACGTTTGTTTTCACTCATTCTTGACACATTTTTTTTTTTTTGCATTCCGTGAGATTGTTCAGTAAAAATAAGATAAAGGATATAGAAGAGATTCTAATTTTTTTAACTTGAGCCTACTAAGATACAACTAAAACCCCTTTATCATAATAATCAATTTAATTGATAAATGAATATTTCTGGTTGCTAAGTAACATTGCCCAAAATACAATTTTAACTTAATTTTACATTTCTGCTTCCATCCAGCACAATGTCAATATAATAACAAAACATAATAATTAGCATAATTACCAAATTAATCAAAAAGACATTCCCTATACACATTTTTCTAACGTTTTAAGCATTAAAAGCAAAAATTATCATTAATGTTTTTGAGACAAGAAAGCTCAAAGGTCATCAAGTGCAAGATTGTGCTTCAGAATTTTGTTTTTATGCCCCCGGATCGAAAGATCGGGGGTATATTGTTTTTGTCCTGTCTGTTTGTTTGTTTGTCCCACTTTAAAGCTGACACAAGTTTAGCTTTAAAAAAAAAAAGCTTAGAAAGTCAGCCAGAGGATTTTTCTTCTCTGTGATAATGTTTTAAAAAATAATAGGGAACTGAAAAAAAAATGCTTTCAACATTTTTTTATCATTAGCATATTTAGCTACTTTAAATTAAAAACCTCGTCTTAACAGTTTTCCGGATAGGAACGAAAGCGTTGGTGCATGCAGATTCTATAGTATTTTTGTCTCTTAATCAAAAGAACAGAAAGTATAATATTAATTTAAGTTCAAATTCGCAAAAAATAATTCCACGAAGTTATAAAACAAGCTCATTATCGGATTCATACGAATTTAGAAGGGGGGTGTATGAACATTATAGCAGTTTCAACAATCCCATGGCCACCAAATGGGACCTCATTAGCTTCACTATCACCCCTGTTAGTGTATGTCATGTCGTAGGTTGAATCACTCAGGACTGCTGTGTTTAGACAATGGAGACACCTTTGTCCCTGCGATACCGTAACAACCATACTAAACCCTTAATTGGGAATAACGATAAAGGACCCAGGACATTTTCTAGTACTTTTAGAATAGAGAAATTTTATGCATACAGGTCCCATGTACATGTAACATTTAAGCTTTGTTAAGCTTAATCTTTTTATAATACATTGGTACTTTTTTTATTTTTAGTTTGTTAACTATCCTAATTTTTGATGTAGCTAGCTGAATTTTAACTTGAAATTCAAAAAAAAAAAGTAGTATTGAGACAAAATCAAAAAAGTTAGACTTACAAATTTATTTACCAGATCTCTAACTATAACGTAACAAAACTATAAATTCCTAAATCTGATTGCCACAACCTAAATGGTCTCATTTAATAAAAAAAACAAGCTAATTCAGAGAATCTGCGTCTCCCACTTAGAGAAAAAAAAACATGCGCATATCTGGGAGTGCATCTCAAGAAAGACGGACGGGGCCATAGGAAGTTATGGATAAAATTTAGTTGTATAATCTCAAAAGTTTCTTTATATATTGACTGGAAATGAAAGTTTTACACACAGTCACAAAAAAAAACTAAATAGGGGTCTTCCTTTCGCCATAGGTAGTTGTATAAAATTTCTTTTCGAAAGCTTAAAGGCTAATCGATATATTGCGCGGAAACAAATTTTTAAATCAGAGAGAATTTGGATTTATAACCTTAAACTTTTGATCTCAAAATCAAGAGGAGTTGTCCATAGGCCATCGTGAGTTGTGTAAAATTTCACTGCAAAATCTTAAAGGCTTCTAGAGATATTGCAGGGAAATGAAAGTGTTGCAGACAGACAGAACTACAGACAGACGGACGGAATGACAGCTAAACCGAAATTAATTTCATTCTTCCACTTTTAGCGGGGGACAACAAACGAGCAAACTCAGTCAGTTGAGTCTCTTTCCGAAGTATCCGATGTATGCATTAACAAATCAGTTCGCTAATTTGCATCGGGATCGAAATGATTTATTGGAGATGACAGCTAAACCGAAATTAATTTCATTCTTCCACTTTTAGCGGGGGACAACAAACGAGCAAACTCAGTCAGTTGAGTCTCTTTCCGAAGTATCCGATGTATGCATTAACAAATCAGTTCGCTAATTTGCATCGGGATCGAAATGATTTATTGGAAATGAAAGTAAAACCAGTAAATACTGAATGACATCAAAATTTTTAATGAACCAATCACAGGAGTTCGCAATTTTATCAATAAAGTCACTAGAAATCACTCGATTGACCAAGCCATGAGCTATGCGTAAGCTATGCTTACGCACAGCTCATGGCTTGGTCAATCGACTGATTTCTATTGACTTTATTGATAAAATTGCGAAGTCCTGTGAACCAATGTTTATGCTGTAGATTTTAATACATAAGTAAAATACCTTCAATATACTTTAGAAAAGACCTTCAATTGACGCGTCAAACACTTCGTGAAATAAATTCATACAACTGTATGCTTTGGTGCGTAGACTCGATGAGAACCAGTCAAATTTCTGCGAGCCAGTTTTAAAAAAAAATGTTTGGAACTGTTTACGAAGCTTCTGTAAATAAATAAGCATATATGTATGGCCTTCCTGTTTGATTTGAATTTAAATTAACAGATTACCGTGGTGTTAAATAGGGATTTCTTGGTTTAATCTATACTGATGTTTATTGAAATAAAACTAGCAAGAGTGATTTACTGCAGAACTACCTCCGAGAATTCCAAAACGCGCAAGCGCATTTGAAGTTCTTCGTATCATAACTAGTCAGCCCGCGGGCTGACTAATGAACTCTTAAAAAGCCATCATTTTTCATCTTTGTACGACTTACTACATTCCTGTACGCCTTTGTCCGCCATATTTCTTCGATTCCGCCATTTTTAATTGAAAAATTTTGGTCACCTGTACCTGCTATATAAAGCCTTGAAGAATTGTTTCACTTGAGTGATTTTCTAGTCTGGCTGTCGACATGTACACATCTCCGATAGCATAGTTTTTAGAAGTCAATTAACTGACCAAATGCATGTTTAAAAAGTAAACATTCAACAAAAAATAGAACTCTACCGAGAATTAAATTATTTTTGAATGCATTTGCTGCAATATAAAAAGTACACTAACACGGTATACATTCATGTACAGCAAAAATCCATGCAGGTCGAGAAAACGCGTCAAACGCAGTGATAAAACATTTACCTGAATACTACTATCGTTACAGGGATGTGCACATGTCGAAAGAATTATCCTATTTTACTTTTATTGAAAAATGCATCTCAGAAGTCATATAATCCATTGCTAACTCAACAGTAAATGATGCTTTACACACGTGGCCCATGCCGATCTTTTTATGGTCAGGGAAAATATCAAAGGTTGAAAGCTCAGTTGGGTTGATTGAAATTTTTTTTTTCAAAAATAAACATTACTCTTGTCTGTAAATGTTGTAAATAAAATTTATGATTACATGGTTTAACCTCATTAAATTTATAAAAAAAAAAATGCATTATTACGAATCATTCACCTTTTGAAGATATTTTCCTGTGATAGGAGGGGGGAGGGGGGGTTAATAAAACATGCATAGCACTCTCATAAAAATAATTTAAGAAAAACGTCTTAAACAGATTTGATTTCTTTTTAACAATACTCAGAGACGTAAGCGTAGTCATGGACATCGTTCGTACAATAAACCTGCAATACACGACGTCTCTTTTGATTCATTACTACCTTATGTAAATCAACAGTTAGGTCTACATCATATTCGAACCAAACTTTACTCTGTCCCTTTGAAACTTTTAAATAGTCTTCTTGAAAAGACCAAGGAACATCCAAATTTAGATTCCTCGACACCTGAATATAGGCTCGGTTCTGTGATTATGGATATTGCACATCATAGGCTTTTTAAACCCGCACGTTTCACGGAAGAAAATGCAGCTAAAACAATCCGTCTTTTCCTTAAACTTCAATATGCCAATAAAGGAATTGACGCGGTTAATATAAGTAATATTCTTAATCACAAAAGGGTCCAGTCTTGTATTCCACCATATTTCAAGTTAAAGACTACGCCTTGTATTTCCTACAAATATACATCGACCATTGCTTCCAAACTTTTCAATTACAAAAACACTTTACATGGCCTGGATATCGACTATCTGAAAAATAATCCCCTTTCGTGTTCATGTTCTTCTTCGCCCTATAACTATAGTCCTGCTGGACACGTTATTACAGGTGACGTAAAAATAGTTCGTAATGAGGACCTTAGATCACTTATTTTAAAAGGTCCTAAATATAGGGAACCCCGATCCTTCAACTGGCGTCGGAATTTCATAAATATTATGGATTCTGTTGAAAATTACGCCAGACGATGGGCTAGATATGAAAAAGAAGACATTGACACCTTGTCAGAATGGATTAAATGTATCAGATCCATGTTAAAGTCACGTATTAAAAGATTGAGGGGCAAAATGAAAACCATCTATCCTTCTGTGTTCAATAAACCAGAAGTGAAAAAAGAATTAGATAGATTACACGATCAGTACGTACTGGTTCCTGCCGACAAAGCAGGTAACAACATTGTCTTCGTTTGTAAGGCTCATTATATAAATTGCATTCTAGAAGAACTTGGATTTAATTCTACAAGTGGTAATCCTACTTATACATATACTTCTCTTTCTAAGGAAGAAATTCTTCAAAATCACCTGTCAGTTTTGAATACTTTTAATATTCCACAGAGCCAAAATGAATTTGAACTACCTTATATATATTGGATTCCGAAACTTCATAAGAATCCTTACAAACAAAGATACATTGCAGGTTCCAGTAAATGTTCAACCAAGCCTCTTTCGTTACTTCTCACTAAAATATTGACAGTAGTGAAGGAAAAACTTCAAGAGTACTGTACAACTATATATTCAAGAAGTGGTGTAAATCAGATGTGGATACTTAAAAATTCTAAAGAACTTTTGGACAATTTGAAATCACAAGACTTTACAAAAATCAACAGCATAAAAACTTACGACTTTTCAACTTTATACACAACAATTCCCCACGACAAATTAAAATCCAGGCTTTTTGATATCATTGACAGCTGCTTCTTCAACAAAAATGGAACTCGTAAGTTTACTTACCTCGTCATTGGTCATTTGAAAAATTATTTTGTTAAAACAGATTCTGATTGCACACATAAGTACTCTGAAGTTGACATCAAGAAGATGCTTGAGTTTCTGATTGACAATATCTATGTGGTTTTTGGAGACCAGGTATTCCAACAATCTATTGGAATTCCCATGGGTACAAATTGCGCTCCGTTATTAGCAGACTTATTTTTATATTCATATGAAGCAGAATTTATGCAAAATCTTTTGCGTGAAAAGAAGAAAACACTTGCTGTGGCCTTCAACTCGACATTTAGATATATCGACGACGTATTGTCAATTAATAATGATAATTTCCATTCCTACGTCGACACGATATATCCTGGTGAGCTTGAGATAAAAGATACCACAGAGTCCGACACTTCTGCTTCATACTTGGATATTTTACTTGAAAAAGACACTAATGGTAATCTAACAACCAAGCTATATGATAAACGTGATGACTTTAACTTTTCTATCGTCAACTTCCCTTACTTATGCAGCAATATACCTTCATCACCTGCATACGGAGTATTTATATCTCAGTTGATTCGATACGCAAGAGCATGCTCTACGTATGAACAATTTCTTAAACGAGGTAAATTATTGACAAGCAAGTTGATGAAACAAGAATATCAACAGTCTCGTTTAAAGTCATCATTTCGTAAATTCTATGGTCGATACAATGACCTTGTCAGCAAATACAATTTATCATTGAATGAAATGCTGACTGACGTTTTTCATACCAATTGTTAGTCCATTATTTATACACTGAATTGACCACGGATTTTTTCCGTTATTTCCTGATTATGACAACGAGCACACGGCGGGTGTGACCGGTCGGCAGGGGATGCTCACTCCTCCATGGCACCTGATCCCACCTCTGATGTTTCGGAGGTTCGTGTTTGCTCTGCTCTTATTTTGTATATTTGTTTAATGGACGTTGAGATTGAATACTGTTCGTTATTTCCATATCCTTCTTCTTTATGATTAATAATCATCAAATAAATACTGTGTATTGGCTTTATTAGACCTAATATAATTTGATTTAAAGTTATTTATAATTTTAGGCACAATGAAAGAAAAAGTTAGCAAGTTCACATACCCACGCTCCCCCAAAAGTAGAAGTGCTGAAATTCCCAGAAAAAAATAAAGGAATCGTAATATCCTTGTAATATGCACATCTATACACATTGTATCCTAAATATCTGCAAAAGTAGTGGAGTGGGCTCATATAGACCACGGTTTGAATTTCGCGCGGAATGACGTCATCAAACTTTGGACCAATCAGGAGGCAGCATTCTAATTTTGGTTACGTGACCATACAGGCGGGAAAACCAGATTTTGAAATCACCTATGTTTATGGGGGTCAAGGGTCAAGTTTAAAAAAGTGTCCCGAAAGGTAGGATGCGACCTATCAAAAGGAAGGTCTGGTCGAGGAGAGGTCATCCCTGGGGTGATCCGGGGTCATTAAGTGCAAAATCAAAAAAGTTACTAAAAAGGTATCGTCTGACATATCAAATGGAAGGTCTCAACGAGGAGAGTTCAGTCCGGGGGTGGTCCGGGGTCATCAAGTGCAAAATCAAAAAGTTACCCAAAAGGTATCATGCGACATATCAAATGGAAGGTCTCGACGAGTAGAGCTCAGCCCGAGGGTGGTCCGGGGTCATTAAGTGCAAAATCGAAAAGTTACTCAAAAGGTATTGTGTGACTTATCAAATGGAAGGTCTCCACGGTTTGAATTTCGCGCGGAATGACGTTATCAAACTTTGGACCAATCAGGAGGCAGCATTTCAATTTTGGTCACGTGACCATACAGGCGGGAAAACCAGATTTTGAAATCACCTATGTTTATGGGGGTCAAGGGTCAAATTTAAAAAAGTGTCCCGAAAGGTAGGATGCAACCTATCAAAAGGAAGGTCTGGTCGAGGAGAGGTCATCCCTGGGGTGATCCGGGGTCATTAAGTGCAAAATCAAAAAAGTTACTAAAAAGGTATCGTCTGACATATCAAATGGAAGGTCTCAACGAGGAGAGTTCAGTCCGGGGGTGTTCCGGGGTCATCAAGTGCAAAATCAAAAAGTTACCCAAAAGGTATCATGCGACAAATCAAATGGAAGGTCTCGACGAGAAGAGCTCAGCCCAAGGGTGGTCCGGGGTCATTAAGTGCAAAATCGAAAAGTTACCCAAAAGGTATCATGCGACATATCAAATGGAAGGTCTCAACGAGTAGAGCTCAGCCCGAGGGTGGTCCGGGGTCATTGAGTGCAAAATCGAAAAGTTACTCAAAAGGTATTGTGTGACTTATCAAATGGAAGGTCTCGACGAGTAGAGTTCAGCCCGGGGGTGTTCCGGGGTCATTGAGTGCAAAATCAAATAGTTACTCAAAAGGTATCGTGTGACCTATCAAATGGAAGGTCTCAACGAGGAGAGGTCAGCCCGGGGGTGTTCCGGGGTCATTGAGTGCAAAACAGATACCTAAAGTGTTTAATGTGATATCTCAAATGAAGTCTCGACAAGTGGAGTTTAACTCGGGGGTGTTCCTGGGGTCATCAGGTGCAAATTCCAAAAATAACCTTAAGGTAGCGTTTGACCTATTTTATGGACGATTCCGGGTTTTTCCGGGCCATTAGGTGCAGTATTTAAGACTTTTCTAATAGTATAAATGCTCTGAACAATCGTTAATCTCTTCATTATCAAACAGAATGGCAACGACGCTAGTCCTTCGATCTTCGGAGGGCAAACACCTGTTCCCAAACAACAAACCTTTTGATTTCACCGTCACGTTGCCAAAAACGTTGGTTTTTAAGGAACAGTGGACACTAGAATTAAGTGAATTTTATATCACAACCCCTGTCAAGACCACAAAGAAGGAGCTTTTCATCTACTGTGACGCATGCGACACTTATGTGGTGGGTGAACAATACAGACCATTGCTGAGGCGTGTTGTTTTGGAATCCAACAAGAATCAAATCTTCACGAGACCGTACCCAGTTCTGATGCGAATCCAAGAGTTGAAAAAGATACGCCTGGAAATAAGAGATAAAGATTTTGAGCATGCCACCTTCTTGAATGGCGAGATTAGCCTGACTCTGATATTTCGACCCGCAGCCATGACCCGTTTCTCGGCCTAAAGCTATAAAAAGTGATTCAAGAATAAATTGGTCACATTTTAAGAGTGTCTGCGGAAGAGTCAACATGCATAAAGTCCAGTGCGACGATTGCCGAGGCTGGTGTTCCCGAAAGGATGTCTTAAAGCGGCATCAGCGAAGTGTACACGGAATGATGGAAATGCCGCCACCACCACCATCGTCGCCACCGCAGGTGATCACACCGCCGCCGCCACCGCCGCCATTCAAGCCGCCGCCGCCGCTGGAGTGCACGCCGTCGCTCCTCAAGCCACCGCCGCCGCTGCAGATGATTACGCCGCCGCCGCTGCAACTCAAGCCGCCGCCGCCTCCATCAGCGACTCTTCCTTTACAGCAACGGCACCAGGACTTTGTCTTCAGGCATCCCTTTACTGCGAATATTTCGGGCCCCACGTGTTGTGGCAAGACGTATTTCTGTAAAATGTTCTTGCAACACTGCCTGAAAATAATATGGCCTCCTCCCGAGAGACTCATATGGCTCTACAAATGTTGGCAACCCCTGTATGATGTCATTCAGAGTACCGTTTATCCCAAGGTCGAATTTATTCAAGGAATACCTTTGGATCTGGATCAAGATTCCTTTATACATCCCAGAACGAGGAATCTCGTTATTTTGGATGATCTGATGTCTACGGCTTCCAAAGATTCCAGAATCAACGAATTGTTTACGGAGGGCAGCCATCACAGAAATATGTCCGTCATAGCCATCAATCAAAACCTATACTACAACAAAGATCCCACCCAGAGACGAAATTGCCATTACCTGGTCCTGTTTAACAATCCTGTGGACAGACAACAAGTTATGACCTTGGCTCGACAGATGTATCCCAAAAATCCTCAACACCTGCTGAGACATTTTAAAGACGCTACTTCCAAGCCTTATGGATACCTGTTGGTGGATTTGAAGCCCACTACACCCGAACATCTACGTATGCGCACTGACGTCTTGAATTCTATAAAACAGCACGAAGCAGAGAATTTCCATCATTCTTCAACAGATATTCCTACCGAGCGGACGTACCATAGACCGGTTCCTTCAACCTTCCAATCCATTGATGTCTTGAATCCTATTAAACAGCTGGGAGCAGAGAATTTCCCTCATTCTCTGATTGATATTCCAACCGATCGGACGTACCACGCATCGGTTCCTTCAACGGACCAATCCATCGGGTCGGATTTTCAACACGTCACACCTACAGAAGATATGCCTTCCTGTGACGATTGTGGTCTAGTCTTTGAAAACGTCCACGACCTCCAAAGACACGTGAAAAGATGGTGTCCCGACAACGGACAAAGGAAAGATGATATTGCCCCCATGGAGATGGATGATTTAAAGGCCTCCCCTGTCAAACCAGAGAAGGAAAGTGATGACGAACACGAAGTCTTTAACTTTCTCATGGAAAGGGCCAAAGAAGACAACGAAAAACTATGGGACCTGAAATATGATAAATACATAAAGGAAGGTCTATCAAGAGAAGACGCCAGAGTTCAAACGGAGGAAAAAATGAACTCTAAAGACCTGAAGAAATTCTCAGAAAAGTATGGACAACTCATCCTGTACATCCTACAGTTACAACACGGATCCATTCACACCAAGGTCATGGATGATGTGAAAGATTTCCTGTCCGAAGGCTATGACGAACGCAGAGCCATCAGAATGGCTTTGAATAAGAATCGTCCTGTCCTTGAAGAAATGTGGGATCCTGAGAGTGATATGGAGATCGACGATGCTTCCGAAAGTGAAGACCAAGAGAGAGAGGATGACGATAGCGAGATGGAAGAAGATAGTGATGAATCTTAAGAAGTCTAAATAATATTTTAAGTCTTTGTCCATTTATTGTTTGAAAAATGAACTATCGATTGTATATTGTTGCATTTACTTGAATAAACAGTGAAAAAAGCAGTATTGTTATTTATGTCATCATAAGTCACGTGATAAGGTATTATATAAGGGGTTGGGGTACACTTAAGATTCATTTTAACGTTGTCCATGCCAGAAGAAACATGTCTTGGGAGGATTATCTCAAGCAAGTGTATTACGATCCATCCACAGCTGGTAGTTTTACCTGAGTGGATAAATTATTCAGATACGTTCAAAAAGAGGGAAAATATGATATCAGCAAGTACAAGGTACGCAAATGGTTACAGAGACAAGAACCCTACAGTCTCCAGCGACCCGTGAGACGACATTATCGTCGCAATCAGGTCGTCGTCGCTGGCTTTGATGATCAATGGGACGCTGATCTCATGGACATGACCAAATTCAGCAAAGAAAATGAGGGTGTGCAGTTCATACTGTTAGTCATCGATATCTTCTCCAAGTACCTGTGCATGCGACCTTTAAAGGATAAGAAAGGGCCAACGACAGCCCGGGCGTTCGAAGACGTATTGCGTGAAGGGAGGCAACCTAAGAAGCTTCGCACGGACAAAGGACGAATTCCGATCAAAAGCCTTCAATAATGTATTAAAGGATCACAACATAGAACATTTTTATTCTCAAAACACCGAAGTGAAAGCCAATTATGCAGAGAGAGCCATCAAGACGATTAAAACTAAGATGTATCGTTACATGACATTCAAACAATCCCAACGATACATTGCTCGTCTTCAGGAATTCGCTCGGAGTTACAACAAGACGTACCACCGCACCATTGACACGGAACCTGAACTGGTTAGACCAAACAACGAAGAAGAAGTGCGCGTATCAACATTCCTGTCTCGAGAGGAGATCCCACGGAAGCAATCAAAGCGGCCCTAAAAGTACAAAGTGGGTGATAAAGTGCGCATTTCGAAAATATCATCCATTTTTGACAGGGAATACGATCAAAAGTGGTCTGGTGAAATTTTCATCGTGTTTCGACGTTTCATGAGGAACGGCATTCCAGTGTACAAACTCAAGGACTACAATGACGAAGCCATTACGGGGACATTCTATCAACCGGAACTCCAAAAAGTGGATGTTAGAGACGAGGATACGTTTAAGATTGAAAAGATCCTCAAGACCCGTGGAAGAGGACCAAACAAGCAATATTTTGTGAAATGGCTGCATTGGCCAAAGAAGTTTAATTCTTGGATAAATGCTGATGATTTGGCTGCATAATTTAGTGCAATTATCATTGCTTACCTTGAAATTATATGCATTCAGACTTATGTCGAAAATCTTGCTCTTCAAGTCTTGCAATAAAATATGAACAAAAACAATGTGTTGTTTTGATCAACCCCGGACTGATCTTTACTCGTCAACACCTTTCATTTGATATGTTTTTTTTATTTGCACTTGATGAGCCCGATAGACCCCTGGGCTGAACATTACTCGTCAAGACCTTCCATTTGATAGGTCACAATAAACCCTTTGAGTTACCTTTTGATTTTGCACTTGATGACCCCAGAACACCCCAGGGCTGAGCTCTACGCGTTGAGACCTTCCATTTGATATGTCAGACGATACCCTTTGGGTAAATTTTTATTTTGCACTTAAGGACCCTGACCACCGCTGGGCTAACCCCTCCTCCTCAAGACCTTCCATTTGATATGTCGCATGATACCTTTTGGGTAACTTTTTGATTTTGCACTTGATGACCCCGGAACACCCCCGGGCTGAACTCTCCTCGTTGAGACCTTCCATTTGATATGTCAGACGATACCTTTTTAGTAACTTTTTTGATTTTGCACTTAATGACCCCCGGATCACCCCAGGGATGACCTCTCCTCGACCAGACCTTCCTTTTGATAGGTCGCATCCTACCTTTCGGGACACTTTTTTAAATTTGACCCTTGACCCCCATAAACATAGGTGATTTCAAAATCTGGTTTTCCCGCCTGTATGGTCACGTGACCAAAATTGAAATGCTGCCTCCTGATTGGTCCAAAGTTTGATAACGTCATTCCGCGCGAAATTCAAACCGTGGAGACCTTCCATTTGATAAGTCACACAATACCTTTTGAGTAACTTTTCGATTTTGCACTTAATGACCCCGGACCACCCTCGGGCTGAGCTCTACTCGTCGAGACCTTCCATTTGATATGTCGCATGATACCTTTTGGGTAACTTTTTGATTTTGCACTTGATGACCCCGGACCACCCCCGGACTGAACTCTCCTCGTTGAGACCTTCCATTTGATATGTCAGACGATACCTTTTTAGTAACTTTTTTGATTTTGCACTTAATGACCCCCGATCACCCCAGGGATGACCTCTCCTCGACCAGACCTTCCTTTTGATAGGTCGCATCCTACCTTTCGGGACACTTTTTTAAACTTGACCCTTGACCCCCATAAACATAGGTGATTTCAAAATCTGGTTTTCCCGCCTGTATGGTCACGTAACCAAAATTAGAATGCTGCCTCCTGATTGGTCCAAAGTTTGATGACGTCATTCCGCGCGAAATTCAAACCGTGGTCTATATGAGCCCACTCCACTACTTGCAAAGTTTGACGAAATTGTGTGCAGCGGTTAATGAGGAATTGCGCTGACAAACTGCTTATCTCTATATTCAAGATATGGCCAAAATCTAAATGTCAAAGTGCGGAAATTCCCGAAAAAATAAAGAATTCGGAATTTTCTGGTGATGTGTTAATCTACACACACATTGTCTCCTATAAATATCTGTAAAGTTCGACAAATCTCTGTGAGAAGTTGCGCTGACCAAAAAAAAAAAAAAAAAAAAAAAAAAAAAAAGGAAAAAAAGCCTGACTGACGGGTCAAAAACATTATACCTCACGCACCTTGTTGCGAGGGGTATAATAAGCGAGTTTGATTCTGTGGTACAATGATAATGAAAATAGAATTTAATGTGAAATAAATTTCTAGACATAAATAATTAATGATTATTAGAAAAAGCATATAGGAAAAGAGAGCAAACTCCCCGTGAGAATTCCACATTCTACCTACAATTACCTTTTTAGGTCACCTGAGTAAACTCAGGTGACCTATTGCTATCTGTTTTCGTCCGTCGTCGTGCGTTAACATTTGAACATTTTCAGCTTCTTCTCTGCAACCACGGAAACAATTTCAACCAAATTTGGCATAAAGCATCTATGGGTGAAGGGGATCAAAAATTGTGAATTTCATGATCCCTGCCCCCCTGGGGCCTGTGGGGTGGGGCCAAAACCACTAAAATTAGTGCAATCTTTAAAAATCTTCTTTACTCCTGGACATCAAGCAGTCAAACTGTTTGCATGATTGTAATCAGCAATGAGTCCTCTACCAAAATTGTGAAATTCATGGCCCTGGGGTCAGGGGTTCTAGTGCTAGAGTGGGGCTAAATAAGTAGGTAGTGAAAATGCATTATTTCTTTGAAAATCTTCTTCTCTGCTCCTGGGTATTAAATAAACCAACTAAGTACATAGTTAAGATGAGCAAGAGTGCCTCTACCAAAATTGTGAATTTTATGGCCCCAGGGTCAGGGGTTC
>PRKT01000481.1:147585-168856 GCA_003671525.1 Saccostrea glomerata
ATGTATGGTAGGGGCACTACTGATTATTGCTGAATATTACTGATTAGTTGAAATGCATTTTGTGTTCGCTTACCCTGCATATGGGTATTAAGTAAACAAACTAAGCAACTGCTAAGTGTATTGTTATGATGATCAATGTTGCCTCTTTCAAAATTGTGAATGCCATAACATCTGGCTTAAAACATGAATCAAATTCAATCACTGGAAAGTTGTTGCATAATGCTCAGGTGACCTATAAGGCCCATGGGCCTCTTGTTAAAAATTCTCTTGTCTGTTGTCCAGGTCCAGGTTCGACACGTACGTTTGAGAAGGTATTTGAGAAAGTTCCCAATATTCCCATTCCTGTGATGTATATTTCACGTTTATTATATCCCCCGCTTGAAAAGTGGGAGGGTTTATAGTAATCGTTATGTCCGTCCGTCTGTCCGTGCGTCTGTCTCTTACGCTTTTGGGTACCAATCTCTTATCCGCAAATCATCTTGTACCACTTAGTGAAATATAATGAAACTTTCTCAGATTATTAGGTTTATTACTTATTACCATTGTGTAACTCCTATTTTACTTTTCAGGGGTGAAGCAACAAAGGGGGGGGGGGGCTGCCCCCCTATTTTTCCGCGATCTAACTTATACTATAGGAAATGTTAATTGAAGGTGTGTTTTTTTAATTTTTTTTTTTTGCCTGTCAACTTTCTCAGGTAAGTAAAAAAAAAATTCTCTGATGCTACGTGCCTGCTTTTTGATTCGACACATATTTTGGGTTTAGCGACAACAGCAAAATATGGACTTTGCCATTATAACCATATGGGAGGCGGGGTATCATTTAGTGAGCTCATTGCTCACAATACCTCTAGTTTCTCTTTCAATTTGGGCGTTTGGGTTAATTTCTTGTCCAAATTAAAATTATTATTCAATTTATGAAGTTTCGACATCCCGCCTGAGAAAAATCCTTGATCATTCTAAGGCTTAATAAATGACACAGCACAAAGTGTGTAGGATCTTATACCTATCATTGTCCTAACGGATGGGAGAGGGAGAAAGAGAGAGAGAGTTAGTTCAATATACAAAAGAGTTAATAAAAATTATCCGTATTCAACCAATGTCAAGTATTCCTACACTAGCTTTTCAAATTATCTCCCAAATACTCCTAAAGAAGTTATTTTTATATAAAAAAAAATAGCTAGATTATCAGGCAGGGATACTGAACTCTCGAAAGACTCTCTGTGACAACATAAATCGGTTACATTCCTGAAAATGCACATACTTTCATACTTTGTGGTCGAAGTGACACATTTAAAAAAAAATCTCAAAATTGAATTCGGCAGAAATATCTGTCTTCTAAGAATATTTAAATAACGGTCATGTCAATTATTTTTGCACCCCCCCCCCACGCCTAAAAAATCAAATGCCTAAATGTCAATCTGAACAGGGGATGGCCTTTCTCCTTGTGTGTGTGTGTGTATTAAAGAACGTATAGATGTACACATAAAAATTTGTATTCTGGTTAATTGCTTTTAAGATTTGAAGTAAATAATTACCGTACCTCAAATTACTTGGTTTAGATTTGAGATTAGTACTAAAATAATCAGTTATAATTGACAAATGAATTTTGCGACGCAAACCAACTGCAGACTATATACATGACTTTGTATAGAATGTATATTAGAACTATAAGTAGAAAGACAATTCACTATTAGCTTATGAACAGCAGTTATAATACTTTACCCCCCCCCCTTTTCAGCTGCACAAATACCAAATAATTTCTCTTTCCACTTGTAATATTTTCCCTGACCAAAATGCGATCAGCACGGACTAAGTGTATCGACGTGCTATTCTGTATGGAGTAATGACGGTGTGTTTACTATTGAGCTTTTATGGAGTTTATTTCTTTTTTGTGATGCATATTTCAATAAATAACTTTTGAGTGGTTGGGGCCATGGCTTTCATAATTCATAGGTGTGTTACTTGTGACATGACCTTTTTTTGGATACCACCAAATTTGACCTCTTTACCTTGACCTTGGAGTTTGACCTACTTTTATTAGATTTGTTATCAACTTTAACCTTCGCCATAACTTTTGAACAAATCGAGATAGAGACTTCAAATTTAAAATGAATACTCCACTAAATAACCACTTTCAACTGACACCAAGGACAATGACTTTTTGACCTTGACTGTGACCTATATGCTAAAAATAGATTTTTCGAACTTTCGGTATAACTTTTGAACCATAAGAGATAGAGACTTTAAATTTGGTATGCCTACTTCACTAATTAAGTGCTTTCAAACGACACCGAGGTCAATGACCTTGTGACCTTGACTGTAACCTTTATGCTAAGAATAGCTTTTTCGAAATTTGTTGCCGCCGGGGGCACAGTGTTTCACAAACAATGTCATCTTGTTTTCTAACTTTCCACCCAGAAATATATACAAAACTACTTAGGTACTATCCATGTGACACTGTAATGTTTCACTTCTTCCATTAAAAACAGTTAGATAAGCTAATTATCTAAACAGTTAGATATTCTAATTATCTAAAAAGGTATTAAAATGAAATGTGGTTTTCAATTATGAATTTCATACTCATTTTACAGCCTTGCTCCCATAACCTCCTGCATGGTTTTCTCGTAGACACGCTCTTAATTATATTTGTTATCAACTTTAACCTTCGCCATAATTTTTGAACAGATCGAGATAGAGACTTCAAATTTAAAATGAATACTCCACCTTTTGACCTTGACTTTGACCTATATACTAAAAATAGATTTTTCGAACTTTCGGTATAACTTTTGAACCATAAGAGATAGAGACTTTAAATTTGGTATGCCTACATCACTAATTAAGTGCTTTCAAACGACGCCAATGACCTTGCGACCTTGACTGTAACCTTTATGCTAAGAAAAGCTTTCTCGAAATTTGTTGCCGCCGGGGGCACAGTGTTTCACAAACACAATGTCATCTTGTTTTCTAACTTTTCCTCCATTTTTTCACCCAGAAATATATACAAAACTACTTATGTACTATCCATGTGACACTGTAATGTTTCACTTCTTCCATTAAAAAAAGTTAGATAAACTAATTATCTATTCTACACAATTAGATACTTTAATTATCTAAAAAGGTATTAAGATGAAGTGTGGTTTTCAATTATGAATTTCATACTCTTTTACAAAATTTCCAAATGTTATAAAAAATTCATAAAAATTTTGACTAATAGCACTATTTCTTGCATGTCAACAAATGTGTGGAAATTACACCTAAATGTACATTTCATATAATTGATAATCGAGAATTGAGCATAATTGTTGAAAAACGTTTATGCACGGCATCATCCTTATATCTCATGACGGTTACATTTATATTATGTACATATATTTGAATTCACTGGACAGAAATATGGTATGTCCTTTAAAGAATACATGTACAGAATAATTTCATAGATTTCTCTTTTTACATGACAAATCTGTAGTCTTTCAAACATCTTCTCCTTCTTTACTATGCCATTTCTTAAAACAATTTCTGTCACTTGATGAACAAAGAGGAACTTGGCATGATGGACAAAATACAAGTGTCCTATAACTAGGAGACTTCTTCTTTAAAAGTATTGCCTCCGCATTACAAAATAAACAATCTTTCCTTTTCTCTAAAAATTCAGGTATATAAAGTATACATTGATTAACGATTAAAGACTTTTCATTAAAACACATCAGTGACACAGCAAGTGATTCACGGAATTCAAGTTGTCCAAACCCTGAAGAACACTTTGTGATCTTAATTTCGTGCGCTTTTCTAAATTCTTGAAAAAGAATATATGAATTCACAACCATGATATCTAGTAAATGAAAAAACAGAATCCTGATGCGAGGTGACATAAAAGTGACAACCTTATGATCTTTCCAATGATCAAATACAAATTCATCAACTCTCTGCCATCTAAAGTCACCACGTGTTGCTACTCTTTCCCAAATTTTAACATCTCTAAGTTCATCAGGTATAGATAAACTGTTTGATTTCAGTACCCAAACAAGGTAAAGTTTCCTTGCAAAAAATTCTTTCCCAAGCGGTAAAGATGTATAAAGACAATCAGTAAAAAGCATATAATTTTGATCAAAAAGTGACTCACATAATCTAAGTGTTAAATTGTATCCAAGACCTTTTGCACGTTCAGTAAAAATGGTGTTCTTTTTACCAAGATAAACAAAAAAGTAGTATGTATACCCAGACATGTTACAAGCTACAACCTAAAGCTTTATACCAAATCGAATAGGCTTGTCTTTAATAAACTGGCGAATACCAAACAACTTATGCTTTGATGGTACCATTTTCTCATCTACAGCTATTTCACTGTGCGACTGGTATAATTCCTTGGACTTCTCTTTAACATGATCCACCAAAGACTGTACGCGTGTCAACTTCTGAGCTGTTAATAAAAGATAGAAAGCAATATAAACTGCGCTTGAATGATTCTATGTGTAATTATTAGAAATGCTACATTTAAAGATAAATTGGAAATAGTAATTATGTACTTGGTTCCCCCTTTCAGGAAATAACCAGAAGTCTCTGTCGAGACTGAAGCTCTACGAAAAGATAGAAAGCAATATAAACGGCGCTTGAATGATTCTATGTGTAATTATTAGAAATGCTACATTTAAAGATCAATTGGAAATAGTAATTATGTACTTGGATTCCCCTTTCAGGAAATAAAAATTTAGTTATTCTAGGGACACAAGAAAACAATGACAGTGCTATAGAGCCAATTGAACAAATAGTGTATTCTAATGATTGAGAGATTCTTGGAGAGCAAGAGACACAAGAAGAAAATGACAGTACTGTGGAGGCAACTGAAGAAATGTGGAAGGATTAACTGAAATTGTAGGTTTTCAGTCTTCAGAGAGAGTCCAATGAAGGATATGGAAATAACGAACAGTATTCAATCTCAACGTCCATAAAAAAAAATACAAAATAAGAGCAGAGCAAACACGGACCTCTGAAACATCAGAGGTGGGATCAGGTGTAACTATGATTTACATGATCAAATGCATTAATATTGTATTATTATTCTAATGAAATCAAGGATAAAATTGTTCAAGTCATATTGGTAATATTACAGTTTTAAATTTATTAAAATTTTTATTCATTGTAGGTTTTCAGTCTTCAGAGAGAGTCCAATAAAAGACATCAATGTGGTTTTTTAGCTCTACTGGTCAGAGACCAGAAGAGCTTATGCGATAGTAATGCGTCCGGCGTCCGTCCGTCTGTCTGTCTGTCTGTAAACAATTCTTCAAAATGCTACTCCTCCTACAGTTTTGGTTTGATTTTAATATAACTTGGCACACAAGTAGACTACACTAAGATACATAATTCTGTAAATTGGTTTTTGATTTCGATGAACGATTTTGCTGTTGTTACTAAAAATAGAAATTTCTGTGAAATTCTTTCAAAATGCTACTCCTCCTACAGTTTTGGTTTGATTTTAATATAACTTGGCACACAAGTAGACTACACTGAGATACATAATTCTGTGTATCAATTTTTGATTTCGATGAACGGTTTTGCCGATGTTACTAAAAATAGAAATTTCTGTGAAATTCTTTCAAAATGCTACTCCTCCTACAGTTTTGGTTTGATTTTAATATAACTTAGCACACAAGTAGACTACACTAAGATACATAATTCTGTGTATCGGTTTTTTATTTCGATGAACGGTGTTGCCCATGTTACTAAAAATAAAAATTTCTGTGAAATTCTTTCAAAATGCTACTCCTCCTACAGTTTTGGTTTGATTTTAATATAACTTGGCACACAAGTAGACTACACTAAGATACATAATTCTGTAAATTGGTTTTTTATTTCGATGAACGGTTTTGCAGTTGTTACTAAAAATAGAAATTTCTGTGAAATTCTTTCAAAATGCTACTCCTCCTACAGTTTTGGTTTGATTTTAATATTACTTGGCACAAAAGTACTACACTAAGATACATAATTCTGTGTATCGGTTTTTGATTTCGATGAACGGTGTTGCCGTTGTTACTTAAAAAAGAAATGTCTGTGAAATTCTTTCAAAATGTTATGTTTCCTACATTTTTGGCCTGATTTCAATATAACTTGGCCATCAAGTAGACTAAACTAAGATACACAATTCTGTGTATCGGTTTCTGACTGATGAACATTATTGCCTTGGTTACTAAAAATAGAAATTTCTGTGAAATTCTTTCAAAATGCTACTCCTCGTATAGTTTTGGTTTGACTTTAATATTACTTGGCACAAAAGTAGTCTACACTAAGATACATAATTCTGTATATCGGATTTTGATTTCGATGAACGGTGTTGCCGTTGTTACTAAAAAAAGAAATGTCTGTGAAATTCTTTCAAAATGTTATGTCTCCTACATTTTTGGCCTGATTTCAATATAACTTGGCCATCAAGTAACTAAACTAAGATACAAAATTCTGTGTATCAGTTTCTGACTGATGAACATTATTGCCTTGGTTACTAAAAATAGAAATTTCTGTTAATACTCTCTAAATGCTACTCCAATTACAGTAGTTTTAGTCTGATAATAATATATTATGTGGCATGCTAGTAGACTTCACTAAGAACATAGAGAGACTTAATCAAGGATCATTATTCTATTTATTGCTGTTGTAAAGTTTCAATTCCCAACTGCTTAGCAGTTGACTCTTCCTTTGCTATAAGTACAAACCAGTAGAGCTTCAGTCTCGACAGAGACTTCTGGTAATTTTAAAGCTTGGCCCTTGGATAGAGAATCTTTGTGTGTGTATGGAAATAACAGTCTGGAAACTATTCTTCGAATACTTCAAGCCTTTATTTGATGACCAAGAGAAAGAAAGCATTCACACAGAATACCAGAAGAACCAGGTTCTCTAACTCTTGATTCCCGCCTACATTTTGCACCTTTTAAATTCAATTTTAATGGCAATTTTGCCATTAAATCTTTGTTTAATACAACGAACAGTTCTATGGTAATTGATTAATAATTTTAATTCCAGCTCTAGATAGTAAATGATCATTAAAAAGGGGGGTAGACGACATTTTCTATAGTGAAATCGAACTTTCAAGAATCCCTTTATTTTGAAATAGTCTTAAATATGATAAAATGTATTTCATATCTTTTCTTATGTTTTACACAAATAAATAAAACTTATAAAAATTATCAAAATACAATTATTTAGTTGTAAATAGCTTTAGAATGAGTGAAAGTTCAACATTTTTTCGTTTTTTCTCTATAAACATATGTCCCCCCCCCCCCTTAAAACACAAAAAGCTTTGGCATAAATTTGTAAATTGGCAGTCTATATTACCTGTAAAAAGGAATTTTTGTTTCACGGGAGGGGGGGGGGAATGTTTTAAAAAAATATTTTCCATTTTCCATTGATTTCTATAGTGAAAAACTCAAGTTTTACCATAATTATAGAGTTATCTTTCTTTGGTATCCCAAAAATGTAACGTTTTATGAAAATTCATATAAATATATATAAGAATTCTAAAAATCATTCGAATATGTTATCTTTTGAAAATTGACTTAGAGCTAGGCGGGAGAACAATACTATCGATCGTGGTTCTTTAAAAGCTTACATGGCAACCTACAAAACTATGCCAATTTATGATGCTTATCTTTCTGTTATTCATTCCTTCTCTGAGAAATATTGTTAAAGTGGTTGAACTTGTGCTTTGTTTCAGCTGCAGTACTGCAAAGTGTGAAAGGGTTTTTTCAAGTTTAAAACTCCTAAAAACAAGGTTAAAATTCACTTTAACACAAGACAATTAATGGTCACAGTTACAAATAATGGTAGAGAGCCCCTCTCTCGCAGAATTCAAACCCTACCTTGCTATTGAGAAGTGGTTGAACAGTACTGCTGATGGTAAAGGAAGGATCCATGATCCATGGGGATCCATAAAGGATCCATGGGTACAACATTGTTTCCAGTAGTTGATGAATGTGAAGAACTATTGTATCAGTCAGTTGAGAAGAAAAAGAATGTGAATAAAAATAAATATCTGTTTATTTGTTTTTAATATAATATGCAAAAAGTGGGACAAGCAATTTTTTAGGTGGGACAAGTAATTTTATGGTAGTTACCTGTACGAGGGCAAGTACCTTAATTTTCTATCGTCAAGCCCTGGGCGACACTGTCTACATTTCAGCGCGTTTTCCTGGGGACCAGCAAAATAAAGTCGTCCCATTCGATGTAGATACCCGCTCCTCCTTCTGTTGTTGCATTTTCTAAGCTATCTGTGCTTGTATTTCAAGAAGTCAGCTTCGGCGAGTAGTTTGTAGAATGAGTTACTTTTAATTTTCACACACGTGTTTAGTAACTCGGACATAAAACTATTCGTTTAAACATACCAATCTTGCATGCATGACTTAATGTGGTATCAACAATAATTTGTTCAATTTGCTCATATTTAAAATATGCCTGATGTAACATGGAGTAAAATATATCGACATATAGAACCTCAGTACAAAGCAATCGGGCATGGGACAGGAGGAAGGTCACCAATCTAATCTAACTTTAATTAACGTGACTAACATCACGCAATATCACAGAAATCTCTGCAGTTTGGGGATTTTAACCCTTTCTCTACCGTCAATATGACCGATAGCGCGTTAAAACATGACATCGTGATAACAGCATCTCCGTATCTTTTTAATAATAGCATAAAGGTGTATAATCTATATATCATCTTTTAGGAAATTTTCTCTACTTTCAGACCCTGTAAAAATTTCGAGCCTTAATAATCGGTAATAAATAGATTTTACGTTTTAAAGACAATCGTGACTTTTTAAAAACCATAAGTCTCTGTCGAGACTGTAGCTCTACTGGTTTGTACTTACAACAAAGGATGAGAAAAGAAGCCATTGCCATCAGACCAAAACTGTGTATTTGAAAGACCTTTCTTTCAACACCATATATCGAAATAAAATACCAATGCACTATTTTATGTATCTTAGTGTAGTCTACTTGTTTTCCAAATCATATTGATATCGGACAAAAATTGTAGGAGGAGTAGCGTTTTATAGGAATTTCACAGAAAATTCTATGTTTAGAAACCACGGCAATACCGTTCATCGAAATCAAAAACCGATGCACTATTCCATGTATCTTAGTGTAGTCTACTTGTGTGCCAAGTTATATTGAAATCACACCAAAATTGTAGAAGGAGTAGCGTTTTGAAGGGATTTCACAGAAAAATTTATTTTTAGTAACCACGGCAACATCGTTCATCGAAATCAAAAACCGATGCACTACTCTATGTATCTTAGTGTAGTCTACTTGTGTCAAGTCAAAGAATTTTTTTTCTAGGAGAAGAGCATCCAAAAATGCGTCGGACTCACCCAATCATGCGTTCTGATATGCCCCCAAAATTGTACGCATGCGGAGGACTGAACACCCATGATATCTTGCTTTCAGTCAGGTAATCCTTAACTGGCCCAGTTTCGACAAACTCTGCATCAATGTTGAGTTCTTTGACAGCCCCTATAAAATTTATCCCTCGATCAGAGCGAATATGTCGTACTGGACCTTGTAAAGCTATGAATCTTCGCATGCAGTTAATGAATGAGGCTGAACTGATCTCCTCTACAAGTTCCACGTGAATTCCACGAGACACTATACAGGTAAATAACACACCCTTCTCTTAAAATTTGCTGAACCGCCCGTGTTTTCCTCGTAACAACTGACCAGGGTCCGAAGACGTCTAAACCAACAAATGTGAAGGGCGGAGCTTCTTGCAGTCGATCCTCAGGTAAGTCAGACATCTTAACCCATCCAAACTTCCAACGAAGTTTTCTACAAGTGACGCAGTGGTGGATCTCGGATGAAATCATGCGCTTTATGTTGACGATCCAATATCTGGCGGACCGTATAGCCCCTTCTGTCATGTGCCTGCCTTGGTGATGTATCCAAGAGTGATAATGTCGTATTATCAGAACAGCAACATGATGGTCCTTTGGTATTATAATGGGATGGGCTGAATGCTGTCCACCATCTGACTTGACTTTCTTATGACGGATACGTCCACCGACACGAAGAAGACCATCAGCACCCAAGATGGGATTCAAGGGTAAGAGGGGACTGTTCCTTGGAAGATCGCTGCCATTCCTAATGGCTTTGATTTCTGCACCACAAGCTTCTAATTGTGCTTCCTTGATAATGAGTTTTTCTGTAGATTCAAGCAAGTTGGTATCATCGATGGCCTGAGAGGCGCTTCTTTTCCTGGCGAACATCTTCAAAGTCATAATGGTCTCACTACGCTCTTCCATGTCGAGAAACGTGAAAAGCGTTTTGAACCCATCATTTGTTCTGGTTCAAGCACTGTCTTAGCAATCAATATCTCTTTCTTTATCTCTTTCTTTATCTCTTTATCAATCTCAGCATCAATAAGGGAAAAGTGTCCATTCACATCATCACCCTTAACACTTTGTAAAAAGTCTGGTCCTCTTAACCACATGCTGCCCGATAAATCCGAAGTTGTAAACTTGCGGATGGCGACATCTGCAGGATTCTCCTCAGTGGGTACATGATTCCACTGTTGTGGTCTACAAAATGATATGATGCGGCAATTTCTATTGGCTACATATACATGAAATCTTCTAGTTTCTGCTGATATGTATCTGAGCACCACACGACTATCTGAGTAGAGATGGAAATCTTCTTCCTTGAGATCCAGTTGTTCCTTAGCCACTTCAGCCAACTCAACAGCAACCACAGCAGCACATAACTCTAATCGCGGTATAGTATGGCCATGGCTGGGTGCTACTTTTGCTTTTCCAAGCAGGAATCCTACATCAGACGAAGCTTCTCCTTTTGTCTTGACATACGCCACAGCAGCAATAGTGTCCTTAGAGGCATTACAGAATATGTGGACTTCAATACTAGGAACCTGAGACAATGAGATACTCCCGTACATTCTTGACACCTCAACATCTTCTAAGTGATGCAGCGACTCCACCCAGTGTTCCCATTGCTCTGTGCAAAGGAAAGGATTCCGAAAGTGGTTCATCCCAGTTGGTAGGACCTGGAGAAGACATCATTCCACGAAGTAGTAATTTACCTCTGAGTGTTACAGGAGATACAAAACCCAAAGGGTCAAATAGACTGTTTATCGTTGACAGTACTCCTCTACGAGTGTAGGGTTTTGGTTCCTTTGAAACTTGGAAAGTGATCTTGTCAGATTCGATATCCCACACAACACCAAGAGTCCTCTGCACTGGCATAACTTCTGAACCAAACTCCATGCTCTTCAAGTCCTGAGCAAGGTCATCCTGATCAACCTGGCTAAGAATTGAATTTGAATTTGATGCTTTCTTGTGGAGACGCAACATTCCTCCTTCCATGAGTGCTTTCTGGGTCTGCTTCATCAGACATACTGCCTTCTCCTCAGTGTCACAGCTAGTGAGTCCATCATCCACATAGAAATCATGATTAACGAAATTCTTAACATCTGGCGCAGCAACAACAACACATTGGCGTAAACCGTATGTAGCCACTGAAGGGGATGGAGAGTTCCTAAAAACATGCACTCTCATCTGAAACTCATCTAAGGGTTTCTCGAAGTTGTTCTGGTGCTATAAGAAACGTAAGTAGTTGCGGTCTAGTTCATCAACTCGGAAACTGTGAAACTTTTGTTCAACATCTGCTGTTATGGCAACTGCATTCTGGCGGAGGCGAAGGAGAATACCTTATAGACTATTCGAGAAGTCTGGCCCCTTCATCAGCACATCATTCAATGAAATCCATTCGTAACGAGCAGAGGAATCAAATACTACCCTTATGGAGGTTTCTAAGGATGGTATACCCCAAACATGGGGAGGTACCAACACTCTTGTCCCAGGGAAATGGCTGGTGCCTTCTCAGCATGTCCTTGCTTGAAGATTCTTCCCATAAAGTCCAGTACGACATTTTAATGGGTCACTTGGAGACTGGAATCAAACGACTTTGCGCGCATCAGGGCTTTTGCCTTGTTGTCTGGTAGAACTGGCCTATCCTGGCGAAAGGGAAGTGGTGCTGACCAATGCCCGTCCTTCTCTTTTTTCATTCCTGATTCCATAATATGAAGAAAGGCTTTGTCCTCAATAGATTGATTGATTGTATACTGTTTAACGTCCCTCTCCAGAATATTTCACTGATATGGAGACGTCACCATTGCCGGTGAAGGGCTGCAAATTTAGGCCTATGCTCGGCACTCAGGGCCTTTGAGCAGGGAGGGAGATTTTTATCGTGCCACACCTCCTGTGACACGGGGCCTCGGTTTATACGGTCTCATCCGAAGGACCGCCCCATCTAGTCGCCTTTTACGACAAGCAAGGGGGTACTGAGGATCTATTGTCCTCAATATCGCATTGTACAAACATGGATGGTCTACCATTCTGTAGTATGAATGTCTTATCCACATTAACAACACTTGTATGGTGCAGATTTCCCATATAAACTTGTCCAATAATGACCCAAACATTCTCACCAAGTCTCTGTTCCAGAACATGGTGTGCTGAGACAACATTCTATCATTCTGTATTCCAAAATATCACATGAAAATCTAGGTTACTTTAAAAGATAATGTTCCATGACTGATTTCAATTTAACAGAAATCTTTAAAGACCCATAAAACCGAAAGTTCTGCTCTGATTGATATGCAACTCACCGAATATGTTCTACTAATGAGTTTTAACATATTTTAATCATCAAAATAATTTTTTGTAACGTTATTGAGACTTTCAAAAATTTCATCCCCCTTCTTCTATGTTTGAAGTCTTATATCTCGAAAAGTATTTGTGGTCAAAAATTACATACGATTACTTTTTCATTGGATTAGGTCTTAAGAGTTCATGTCTGACATTTGGGAGTCTAGAAACTAAAAGTAAAAATGTTTTCGGCTTCTTTAGAATTTTCAGTTTTCCTTTAGTAGAAACCGGAATTGACTATACCGGAAGTTGTTCTTGTTTCACGCACGAGAGAATTAAAGTTGCTATTCAAAATAAAATACCTATTCTTAAGGGTACTCCCTAAATGCTGAAGTGTTCAGTATAATAATAATAATGTACAATACGAAAACAATAGGTCTTTTCGACAAAAGTCGAAAAGCCCTAATTACAAAGTATACAATTAAAACTATTGAATACATAAACATGTACTTCAAAAATATGATTTTATTTAAAGTCTTACTCAGACATTGAATCTTTTGATCTTGCTTAACTTCACTTATGATTGAGCCACATTCTAGACTAGTGATTAAAAAGAGGCTAAATACTGTCGAAAACTAGGATTGTACAGGTTTATTAAATTGCCTTGGGTGTGATGAAACAAGTCCTATCTCTGAAACATTCATTAAACATATTGAATTGGACAAATTGTTACTAAGCCATCTCTGGGTTGAGAAGCATACATCACCTGAACGGAGTGTATATATATCTCAGTTGATTCGATACACAAAAGCATGCTCTACAAATGAACAATTTCTAAAATATGGTAAACAAGGGCACCTCCAAGCGGAGCATCCCCTCGCGACAGCAACTTCACTGAAAATGGCAATATCTCGTAAGAGATAAATTCTCTCGAGGGAAGATGGTTAGTACAGTGTATTTTGTTCAATGCCCCTATCAGAATTTTTTCCTCAAATGAAGGTTTTTTCAGCGGAGAGCTGCACATTCTTTCGTATAATAGGAACTGACGATCTTTTTGTGCCAGCATCTATAGAGGCATGGGACCATGGTTTAAACAGTCTCATTGAAGGACCAATCTCCACGTCCTGCAAAACTAGGGCTTCAAATCCACAACATTAGGATCAAATCCCTTACTTTTGACATAATTGTATGTATTAGCGGGGGTGGAGGATGTCTGTTTAAAAAGAATCAAATTGCATAGCATTTTAGTTGGAAGGGGGGGGGGATAATGTGCTTACGTAATTGGGCAGTTTCCCTTATGCCTAGCAGAAACATATCACGTATGCTTTATGTATATTTGAGTAATTTTAATTATTTACCTACCTAAGTATATCTCACGGTTCCTGGCAATATGCATTTTTTTGTAGTGAATATAACTATGTACATCGAATGGTTAACTGAACTTTTGGATTGTATATACAGCTTTCAGGAATAACATATACCCCAAATTCCCAAACACCTATTGGAATTAAAAAATGAAACTGCGATGGACCTGAAAATGCAAGCATCATATATGACAATGATGCATAATATGCCACAGAAAGTATGGCGTGGATCTTGTGACAAACCAAGTTCACTTTCTTTCACAGAAAAGGTTTCAGAAGAACCTTTCCTCTACAACATTCTGTGATAAACACAACCCTACCTCCTGATCCGCTTGCCTAAAATTATCAGAATTATAAAGGAGCAGGGCAAGTGCTGGGGTTCCATCCCATCCCATATAATCTCCTGAATGACCTACACTAACTGCTTTGGAGCTCCATAAAGAATCACACTGTTTGTTTTCGCTATGTCTGTCCCCATTCAAAGGGCGGTTGCAATAACAATTCTCAAGGTACCGTTTTCATCACAAAGGTCATCCAGTATTTTCTTCCTCTTTGAATCGGGGTCTCAAAATGAAATTTCACATTTTACCCACACGTTACACGATTGATTGTATATTGTTTAACGTCCCTCTTGAGAATTTTTCACTCATATGGAGACGTCACCGTATGCTGGAGAAGGGCTTCAAATTTAGACCTATACTCGGCACTCAGGGCCATTGAGCAGTGAGGTTTCTTTATCGTGCCAGCGCCTATCGTGACACGGGACCTCCGTTTTTAAGGTCATATCCGAAAGACCCGTTACTTTCACTTCTGATGCCGAGCGCTTGGCGAAGGAACATTCGCTTCCTATTTTTACGTCTTAGTTTGACGCGGCGCCGGGAACGAGAATCGAACCCAGGCCTTCCGATCATGAAGCGAACACTCTACCACTAGGCTACCGTTACACGAATGATCACGCACGATACACGAACTATTCTACACGATTGATTTGTCAACCATAACGTTGCAGCCACTGTTACACTAAATAAATATCTTGTGCATTTGAAAGCCACTGTGAGTACCCTGCATTAGAATTTCCCCGTCTTCTTGGATGCGAGGGTTGCTGCCCTCTGGACTACGGATAAACTCACACAATTCGGAGAACCTCTGTCTGGAAAGTGGTTCTTGGCAAAACATAGGCATCCATGTAATTAGGTTCAAGAACTACATCTCCAGCCCCCCCTGAAATTGCACGATTTCAGCTGATGATCTGAAAGGCAAATACAAGCTATTAAATTGTAGTTATTTGCCCAATGTATTGATCAAATCTTTTGAATTTTTTAATTAAGAGTATGTAACTAGACATAAGAAAACAAAACACAAAAGCTTTACCAACCTAACATAAGTAAACTATAAATGGATCAAATTTTGGTCATATTGTCAATCATGTTGATATCAAAAAAGCAAATGCGTGCTAGATGAAAAACAAACTTCAAATGCATTTGACAAATTTACATCACCGTCTGTTACAATACTTTTTTTTTCAGTTTTTGGGATTTTTGTAATAAAGATGAAGATACCTTTAAGTAGCTATCAAATGTTTTCCTTTGGTGTAAAAGCATTTTTCCTATGATAACTGGTACAAAATTGGCCTTATTGGTACAAATATTTTTCTAATTGACATAAACATAGTAAATTCAGGCGATGCTCTCACCTCTCTTAAAATCTGCCATCGGGTTTCTCTTGTGTGTTGGCTAAATCCAAGCATTCAATGAAAGGATATGGTGTCGATGGGCTTTAAATTGCGTATCTGCTATCTTCTATAGGTAACTGTGACACGCATTTAATTTGGTTCAGCCTCTTTCATCTTGTATGAGAGTGCGGGATATCCTTTGGTTTGTGTAACAGACAGAGCTCTTGGATACGACTTTTTGTGCTCTAAAATAGATAACTGAATCACCACCTAAATAAGACCAAAAAAAAAAAACATTTAAAAATTTCGTTTCGATAACAAATCGTCCGGATACTGAAGCATCCGGATATCTGAAGGTCCACTCGAGATGCGATTTATGTTATTAACCCTTTTTTTATTATTGTTGTATTGCTTTTGTTGAATATACTATTTATATCCTCTTCACAAAAGCGGGATAATTACTAAAAGTAATTGGTATTGACTCTAATTAACTACTTTTCCAAAACAAGTTCTTTTCAATTTGATTTCTATATGAACAAGTAACATATCTGGCAACATTAAATGAACGCACATGTGTAGTACTTATGACGTGAAAATGTTCAATACTTTTAGCAATTTATTACTGATTTGGATGATATAGTATGATTTTTGAAATACGAGAAAATTTTACTTTCACAGAACATTCATATTTACGCATTCCTCCCAATATGTCTATTTGTCAAGAGTAATAAATCTCTCTCTCTCTGCTTTTGATCATCGTTCACACATTTTTTACCCAGTGTCCCGGTAGCTGGTCCTCCAAGAAAAAGTCTGTATTTGTCGATTTCGTCAGCAACAGAGAATTGGTTGTATAATTCAGAGTTTTGTCCCATTAGTCAGTGTGATTGAGACGTAGAGCGGGGAGTTCCTTCCCTTGGTTAGTTGATGTATTACGTCATTTCCTTAAATTTTTTATCGTCGCGAATATTTAAAGAATTAATAAAGCAAAACATATTTATTTTATGTTGTCATACAATTCAACATATGATTATGAAGGTATGATGAAATTTGTAATTGTGTTGTATATGTAGTAATGGAGGTACATGCTTTGAAATCTAAATAATCGTTATATATTGTATACTTCATTTAAACTTATAAAAATAAAATACAATTAAACCTCTTAATCAACAGAAAAATTATCATCCCTAAAACAACATAAGATATTATATAGTCGCGGAATTGGTACAATGTAAGTAGCAAAGTCATGGTTTCCCGAGGGAGGGAAATATTATTGTATCTGTAAATCTAACCCTTTAGGGAGCCGTAAATTTGCTATGTCCTCTGTAGCCATTCCTTAATTGTATATAATTTACCTATCCAGTAGGAGTCGTTAACGTTACCAAAGCCATTCTTGTACTCCTCCCATGTTCTGTTGAATCTCACTGAACCACTCACACGTTTCTGGATAGCTTAAGGATTTATAAATTATGGGGGGGTTATCAAAGAAAGCAGTGGAGTGGGTTATTTTGGCTGCGTTGCACTGTGAAAATTGAACATACAAAAATACACGTAAATTATACTAATTCTTACAACCTTTTAAACTACTAAATATTGTGTAATAAATTGGAAGAACAAGAAATCTGTGAGCCAATGCTCACTAGTAATACCCCCGCTCTGATGTAAATAAGCACAATTATGTTAATATACTGTTTACACAAGTTCAATTACAGGCAGATGAAGTTGACATAATAGTCATATCAAAATTAAACCCACCACATGGCATGCCTCAACAAAGTTGGTAATTAAATTTCAAGCATCTGCTATGAATAGCTAATGAGAAAACTCTTCTCAAAAACCATTTGACCAAATTTAACCAAACTTGATACAAAGCATCCTTGGGTGAAGGGGAGTTTAAATTGTATGGAGGGCCAAGTGCCTTTCCAAGGGGAGATGATCAAGAAAAGACAAAAATAGGGTGAGGTGATTAGAAAAAATCTTCTCAAGAACCACGGGACCAGGAAAGCTTAACCTTATGTGGAAGCATCCTTGGGTAGTGTAGATTCTAAAATATTTAAATCCTGTAAGGGGAAGGTGTAAAGGGCACGATAGGTATAGCAAGAGGGGAAATCTGCTAAAGAAGTGCATCATCCAAGTTACTCTGGTGAGTGATGTGGCCTATGGGGCTTTTGTTTTGTTTTTGTTATATTGAGATAAAGCCTGGAGTTCGAATATCTATGTATTAATAAAGGTAAGTTTAGTCAAGGTCTGAAACTTATATGAATGTATTCTGGGGAATGCAGAGTTTAAATTTTCAAAATCATAACCCCAATGCTAAGGTAAGATGTGGTCACAATAAAATATACAATTTTATATTGAAATGTATAAGTAAAATAGTTAACAATTCAAGAACTAATGAGATAAAAAAAATCCGAAACTTATATGAAAGCATCCTAGTGTAGTGTAGATTCTAAATTGTTCATGACCTCCAGTGTGTATTGTAGGGTTACAGTAAGGCATCTAAATTTTAAATTGAAATACATAGGAACATTTTTATTTAATTTTACTTTAGACGACAGGGCAAGAAAAGCTAAAACTTATGTGGAGGCATCCTTGGGTAGTGTAAAAGCTATATTGTTTATTTCATGACCTCCGGGATTATGGTGGGGTCACAATAAGGAATTATAGTTTTATCAAGAACCACAGGGCTATTAAAACTGAAACGTTAATGCGAAACAGTCATGAGCGGGTTATTCGTCCTATCATATATCTTAAATCGCAATCCTAATACCACAAAAACGCCTTTTATACTGTAGACTGTAAAATTATCACATTCACATGAAAAAAAAGAAATATAACAATTCTGCAATTTGTTTTTTTTTTTGTGCTGGCCAACTAAATGTTATGTTTTTCTCCCTGTCGCATTGTATGACTAATTTTCTGGTGTGATTACCCATGCTTAATGTGTTTGAAAGAAAAATACTCTGATGAATTCCCTGCAAAGGAGAAATAAGGGTCATGACAGATGTACGGGAGAGACATTTATGGTAATGCTTCCCGGTTGTAGGGTGGGGTTACAGTAGGGTATCTAAATTTTACATTGAAATACATAGGAACATTTTTCTTTTCAAGAACCATAGGGCCAGAAAAGCTGAAACTTATGTGGAAGCATCCTTAGGTAGTGTAAAAGCTATATTGTTTATTTCATGACCTCCAGGGTTAGGGTTGTGTCACAATAGGGAATTATAGTTTTACATAGAAATATATAGGAAAAATCCTTGAAAATTCACAGGGCTATGAAAACTGAAACTTATGTGGAAGCATCCTGGGTGAATGTAGATTTTAAATTGTCTAAATTATGACCTGTGGGATAGGATGGGGTCATAGCAAGTATTACAAGGGAGAAATCTAGTAAAGAAAATTATGGTCAAAGCTTTTCAGGTGAGTGATGTGGTCTATGGGCCTCTTGTTGTGAAAAATTTCATGATTTCAAAATATTGCATTTAAGATTTTTATCAGGATTTATTCCTACCTTTAAAAAATAGGGAATTTTTAATGATATATACATTGTAATTAAGAATACATGTTCTGGAAGCTTGTAAACTGAAAGGATAAAGAAATGCAGGGTAGCATAATATTTTTAAAAAATTTGACCGCATGACTGAAAATTACGAATATTGACAAGAAAGGTAATTTTTTAGTTACTATGCAGCGAAATCAGTGTTCAGAATTACTCAACCGTAAAATGTATGACGTTATGTAGGGAAAACGAATAAAAAAAGCCCCCCAAAAATGTGCATTGTGATGACGATGAGCTTTGTTCAGAATATATATAAATATGTTAAAATAACGTAGAAAAACATACAAAAAGTAGTTTAATTGCATATAATCATGAAATATTACTAGCGTAGGAACGACTTTACTTTGCCGGTCCCCAGAAAAACGCGTTAAAATGTAGTGTCGCCGAAGGCGACTTCAGTATATATGAGATCGCGTGAGCGATCGAAAAAAATTTAAATACGAGGTTTTTTGGCCTTTTGACCCCAAAATTGAATTCTACGGTTAAAAGTTTAGTTTAAAACTTAGTTTTTAAACAAAGTTTTTAACCTCGTTCTCTGAAAAAAGATAATAAATAGTTGATTATTCATGGAAAAAATCGACAAAGAATAATTCTGAACGAAGCGCGTGCGGCGCATGCTTAGTGTCATTTCTTTCGGACTTAGCCAATCCTCCATGTAAACAAACGAAGGAAATGGCTACGAATCTGAATTATGATCTTGGTAAAATTACAGAAACAACTGAATTTCTCAACTTAACTAAAAGAACGATTCACTAACCCTAATCCATCGTATGATATGCAAGGACTAAGACGTTCAGAGAAAATCTCCCGGGCAGATGCTAAACTAACCCTAATCAGTCGAATAATGTGCGAGGACTAAACCTAATCTCTCGGATGGACGCGAGACTAACCCTAATCAGTCGAATACTAGTGCAATGACTAACCCTAATCTCTCAGGTGGGTGCAAGACTAACCCTAATCAGTCGAATAGTGTGCAAATTTAACCCATTTCAGTTGAGTGACGTAGTTGTTACGTCATAGTCCAATGAGCGCGAGGATCTTGCGGATCTGGGGACCGGTAAAGTAAAGTCTACCCCTAGCGTACTCTAGAGCACTAGCGTACTCTGTTTAGAAGGACCGCCTGACGCTATACTAGTACTTTAATCTGTCACACACATCTGTACATTTTGAATAAAGAACCTGGTTATAGCTAGCGCCCCTTCCTGCATCTATGGCCCATAAGCTTTTTTCCCTTAACTGTGTCTACCCATAGTATGGGAAGACACAATTAAGGGGAAAAAGCTTCCAATGTAACGAGTTCTCACCATTGATTCGTCAGAACTACATGAATTTTTTTTATCAGCTGTGAATTCAGACAGAAATATATGATCTGTCATCTGAACGTATTTTTGTTTAATATTGTTCCAAAAATAGATTTTAAAAAACTGAAGGTATAAAAATAAATATGCAATACAGCATTAATGCTTGATAGAAATTTGAGACAGCTTATAATCATTCTAACGAGTTCAGAGCGTCGGCAATGCACTGCAACTCCCTCTCCCGTAATTCCTTATGTTTCCCCCTCGCCCCACTTCCTTTAAATCAACGCGTCTGCATGTTGTTTAACGCCCTCTATAAGGGCCACCTCTTCCCGACTACTCCAGTTTTGTGATCGTTTCTCTTTTCTTTCTTCCATCAATACACAGAGCAGACGACAATTAATATTTACGTACAAGTAATTTCTTTCTTTATTTTCATGTAACCAAAATTGTTTCTTACCTTTTGACATAAAGAGCTCCTCTAGGCCGCTTCAATCATCGAAAAAAAAAATCCGCGAAAACAGTCTCGCTAGAAAAAAATCTTGAGAAAAGTCTCAACTCAATTCTTGAGAATTACTCAGCTGAGAATAGTCTCAAATCGTTTTATGACGGCCGATTTAAGAAAATTCTTAGCTGAGTAATTCTCAAGACTTATATCGGATAACCATATGAAAAATCTTTTAAAGAGAATGCTTATCATAGTTCTTTCCATGCGCGGATCTAGAGGGCGGGGGGGGGGG
>PRKT01000481.1:169228-200426 GCA_003671525.1 Saccostrea glomerata
GGGGGACCCCCCCCCCCCCTTGGAAAAAATTTCTGGATCCGCGCCTGCTTTCAATAAAATCAGACAAATTTGCAGAGGTGCTTTCAGGTATTATTAGAAAAAAAATCCTCTGGAAAAAAAGTTGCGTGTAGAAAAAGAGTAATCTTTTTTTCTTTAACTGTATTTCGTCTATGTATATATAGCACTCTGTTACAAATGGAGCATAGGTAACTTGAATTTACACATTTATGAGGTTAGAAATAGTTTTAGTGATAGTCTCCTATTTTATGCTGTCCTTCACAAAGCAAGAAGATTACACGGATACAAATTGCACTCTGTGCCTTCTAAAATAGTCCTTGGATGTGTTGATCTCTGCATCATTTTCCGTTTTAGCTTGTGACGTCTTCTAGAATACATGAAAAGTGCCTTTTTTAAATACTGATGAATGATGATAGTGAAGTTAACATTCAATGAAAATAATTAAATCGGTAAAAAATGCATTAAAATAAAATTAGGTTCAATTTATGAGAAAAAATACGGCTTAAATGCTCACCTTAATTCTGTCAAAATTGAGTCCCTCCACACCTGTGAGTGTTCCCTGGCTTCCTTGGGCTGGGGACTTATACAGGTATCAGCTGTCTCCGTGACTGAAGAGTCCGTGAAAGCAGAGCGGTACTCATCAGGGTGATATTCGGGAAAATGCTGGGTAGACAACTTTTTTAAGGGCACCATTTGGTACTAAGTTTACTCGTTTCAAAGTGGAAGTTGTTGATGTACCCTCAGTAAACGTAAATGTTAAGTATTTTTGGAACAGCACACTTTCGTCCTCTAAGTCTTGGAAGTCGAGGCTAGGAAAGAGTTGTCGTGGAGAGTTACTGAAAATTTAAACAATATAAAAAAAAATGCATTTATATTTTTGTTACTGCATATATTTTATTCAGATGAATTATAGTTTTAAGGTTCTGCAATTTATATCACTAGTGAAGATTCTACATTCTGAATTGATTTTTTAATGTTATGATTATAATTATGACGAAACATTAACATAATAATAATAAATCACATGATCCTAATAATTTGGTTTATATTGCATTATTTAATACACTGTGTGGTTGCAACAAAGATCATACAAATAAACAATTGCTTTATCATCTTCTAAATATATTGACGGAGCTTTTCGAGTCCTAGACTAAAATGAAAAATATTGCCAACATTACTAATGTGTAAGGAAACTAGAATCTATGTTAATAAATACTCATTGAAACAACTTGTCTCCTGAGGGTAACAAGGGTGTTTGGTGGGAAACTTTGGACAGATTTTATGTTCACCTCCGCAGAATGCGTCTTATCAGGGATTTTTGGACATCCAGGGTTATGGTCTTTCAGATTTTGCTCCTGTTTGTGATTACCTCATTATTACATTGAGCAACATGACCGCTTTTCCAACTTTTACTACGTCCAGTTTGGTGCTGTCAGATAGTAGTCCTTTCACCGCCATTGTTTTGTCTGCGGATCCAATCACTGATGATTGGCGTGGCTCACCACTTGTATTTCTCTAGGCAACAACTGGTCCAACTCCATAAATCTAGATCACCTTTTTAGTGACCTTGAATTTTTTGAAAATATCATCAGTTAAAAAACACGCAAGTTTGGAAAGAACCAGAAATAAATTTAAAGGAAAGGAGGGAAGAGCATATCAAACTCCAATCCCCTATGAGCAATATTATACAATCTGCCAAATCCGTATCATGACCGGAAATCATTAACACATACTACAAACAAAACCAATCTGAACACAAACAGAACATCGATCCCGATACAGCTAATCAAACAAAATACTCATTTATCCGTCCGTCCGTCTGTCTGTCCGTCCGTCCGTCTGTAAACTTTTAACATTTTCGACTTCTTCTCAAGAACCACTGGACCAATTTTGACCAAACTTGGTACAAAGCATCCTTGGGTAAAGGGGAATTTAAATTGTTAAAATAAAGGACCAAGTCTCGTCACAAGGGGAGATAATCAAGAAAAGACAAAAATAGGGTGGGGTCATTAAAAAATCTTCTTCTCAAGAACCACTGGGCCAGAAAAGCTGAAACTTATATGAAAGCATCCTGGTATAGTCTAAATTCTTAATTGTTCAAATCATGACCCCCGGGGGAAGGGCGGGGCCACAATGGGAAATCAAAGTTTAACATAGAGATATATAGGAAAAATCTTTGAAAATCTTCTTCTCAAGAACCACTGGGCCAGAAAAGCTGAAACTTATGTGGAAGCATCCTGAGGTAGTGTAGATTCTAAATTGTTCAAATCATGACCCCCTGGGGAAGGGCGGGGCCACAATGGGGAATCAAAGTGTAACATAGAAATATATAGGAAATATTTTTGAAAATCTTCTCAAGAACCACTGGGCCAGAAAAGCTGAAACTGATGTGGAAGCATCCTGGGCTAGTGTAAATTCTAAATTGTTCAAATCATGACCCCCGGGAGAAGGGCGGGGCCACAATGGGGAATCAAAGTTTAACATAGAAATATATAGGAAAAATCTTTGAAAATCTTCTTCTGAAGAACCACTGGGCCAGAAAAGCTGAAACTTATGTGGAAGCATCCTGGGGTAGTGTAAATTCTAAATTGTTCAAATCATAACCCCGGGGGAAGGGTGGGGCCACAATGATGAATCAAAGTTTTACATAAAAATATATAGGAAAAATCTTTGAAAATCTTCTCAAGAACCACTGGGCCAGAAAAGTTGAAACTTATGTGGAAGCATCCTGAGGTAGTGTAGATTCTAAATTGTTCAAATCATGACCTCGGGGGGAAGGTCGGGGCCACAATGGGGAATGAAAGTTTTACATAGAAATATATAGGAAAAATCTTTGAAAATCTTCTTCTCATGAACCACTGGGCCAGAAAAGCTGAAACTTATGTGCACATGGAAGGATCCTGGGGTAGAGTATTATGATCAGTGGGGTGGGATGGGGATGTATTATGTATTACAAGGAGAAAATCTGGTAAAGAACAGAATGGTCAAAGCTTCTTAGGTGAGCGATGTGGCCCATGGGCCTCTTGTTTGCAAAATAGTTTTATATTCAGATGTTGGTCAGTGCGTTGCCCCGTGGGGATCCGGGTTAGAATAGGTCCTCAGTACCCCCTTGCTTGTCGTAAAAGGCGACTAAATGGGGCGGTCTTTCGGATGAGACCGTGTAAACCGAGGCCCCGTGTCACAGCAGGTGTGGCACGATAAAGATCCCTCCCTGCTCAAAGGCCCTGAGTGCCGAGCATAGGCCTAAATTTGCAGCCCTTCACCGGCAATGGTGACGTCTTCATATCAGTGAAATATTCTAGAGAGGGACTTTAATCAATCAATCTTACTTTTTTAGTGCAGAAAGGTCAATATGACCAAAAAAATTTAAATAGTACGACATTAGAGAAAACGTCACATTTCTCGTTTATTTTATCATAAAGGTATACTTTTTTCTTTGTTAAAATGAATTACAACATTTTCACACAAAGACTTTTTAAGATATCACCTGTTATGCATGTTGGTAAAAAATACCGAACATAAACTTGTTCATGTGCTGTGAGAGGCAGATTGAGAAATTCTTTAACAATGAAAAAATGCGTTTAATTATTAAACGTCATATTATTTACAGACCTTAAATAGTCGATTAATACCAATGTTTATCCTTCGTTTAGTGCGATTATTCATAAACTATCAAAAGAATATATTGACAGGTTACGTATATTTTACAGATGCTTCATAAAATCGGATTTTTCGCAAGAATTGTCTGACCTTGGTTGTATTGTTCTTTGAGACGAATGATCCTTCTCTGAAGCCTCCTCCATTTCCTCCTGGAGACAGGTCGGGGCTCCCCGCGTGCTGCTGTCCTCTCCTCCGTCCTCTGTAAACGTTCGACATCCTTCAATTTGCGGATGAATATCCACAACGATGGATGCTTGGTGCCATCACTATTATTCCATCAATGATGGAATCCTATCAATAACAAAAGATGTTTATATGTGAAACACTGATGGGTAACCTACAGACTTACCAACCGACAGCAGCAAAGCAATATGCCCTCCCTTCTTCGAAGAAAGGGGGCATATAACATGTAACAATTTGTGTCTAATATATTGAATCAGCACTATATCAGATTGTTTATAGACTTGTACTGATCAGAGAATTTTGATCCAAATTTGGTATTATAATCAACGTGCTAGCAAAAGCGTTATATCATACCCGATATAAATCGAATAGTTTATTTACTGGGACATTATATTGTTGCAACATCACTTTTAAGTTTTAAAAGTTTGTATTAGTTCATTTCCATTGTCTTACCTTCATCCAGATTGTTCCTCTTTGTTTCATTATCTCGATTGAACACATTCCACATTTGTGGCGGGAAATTCCCATCCAAGTACGAGTCTAAGAAAACTGTTGGTCTCGTTGGCTGCTGCAGGACACTCGAAGGAAGCCCTTGATGCCACATTGGATGCTGCAGCCGAGTTAAAGGAAGCTCATTATGTTACATTGCGCGTCTCTAAGGAGGACCTTGGTGATACATAGGGTGCTGTAGGCTCTTGTTGCAATATTGGATGCTGTAAGTCAGTTTATGAAGCACATTGTTGTTACATTGGATGCTGTAGGCGGGACTGTGGAAGCCATTGACGCAATATCAGAGTCTGCAATGGAGACAACTGTCTTCCGTCTGTTTGTCTGTAACCAATTTTTTCAAAATGCTTCTCCTACAGTTTTGATATAATTGCAAAATAACTTGGCACACAAGTAGAATACACTAAGATACATAATTATTCGGTTTTTGATTTCGATGAACGGTGTTGCCGTGGTTACTAAAAATGAAATTCTTATCGTTGGCATTCAAATTACTACTGAAATTAGAGTGTTGTTAATACGTCTGTGAGAAGTGATATGGTTTGGTCCTGTCTCAAGGTTTTGATGACAGATCGGAGTTGTATGGCTGACACTGCTAAAGAGGGTGAAAGTTACTGGTTTCTCGTTGGCAAAGATATTACAGAACTATGAGTGGTCACGGACCGGACAGTCGACTGGTATGTTGTGGTACTTTAGGTTCACTGCTGCCCTAGCACTAACCTGTTTATGATATTTGTGAAAGGCTGCACCGTTAGCGGTTAGCCATGTCTACAGTGTTTTTCATCCAATTCTTACTCTTGTCTAGGGAATGTTTCACACATTGTGTTTTCATACATGCCAAAGGAATAAACTCAGAAATTGTTAAGGTCCAAAAGAAAAACATGAGCGACACACTTACTAGACTTACCGTTTCTACATGCAGCCCAGTGTCTATTCCTAAATCGCTGACTGAGGATCAATGCCAGTCCGTTGATCGCATGTCATCTCACGTTTCCATTTCCAGCTCTTCATCCAATCCCGGGATAGTTTCCCTTCAATCCTCTAATATTCTTTCCGCAGGATTCATGCCTAACTCCACTTTTAATAACCGTTTTCAATTTTGAAAAATGAGTGGCGCTTTGTGTAACACTGTATTCCATCCCCCTAGTTGACCGTTGTTAAGCATATTCATGCGCGTATCACAGTTCACTTGTAAATTTAAATTTCATGTAAAAAAAAAAAATATCTGTCATTAAAATTGAATGATTTATGTTTTAATTGAATTATAAGAAATATTTTTAATTCGCGGATTATAAAAAAGCGCGCATCGTCTCAAACCAGATTATACCGTATAATGTGGGGTCAAATCAAAAACATTCCTTAGATATAAACAGTAAGACAGAAGCAGTTTTATGGATGTATTTCAGAGGATAACAAGATTTTTTATTTGGTTACTTTACATAGTTGTGTCCCGACATGGAAACATTCAACCTGTGGTTTCCCGTACGTTTCCCAAGATAGGAAACCGTCGAAACATGCTTTTATTTTTTTTTATTTTTTTTTTGGTGAAAAAGCTTATACGACAATGTTCTTTTTAGCATTGAATTGACAGGGTTTTTATGCAGTATTATAAATCTAGACAATTCTAGAAGTTGTAAATACATAATATTACATGAACGTTCTGGACATACACAAAATTCAGGAATGTTCTCGAAGAAATATATGTTTACAACTTTGGAATGATCAAGAAGTTTCTTACGAATACTTATTATATACATGATGAACAATACACATCTCACAACATATGAAAAAATATTAGTACTGAAAGAAGTCGGTATTGGAAAAAGGTGTGGCCTCTAACCCCCACCCCATGCAACCCCAAGAAATAGGATTTTCGAGTTTGGGCGATTTTACTTTTTTGGCATCTCAACTTTTTCAGGGGGTGTTGCTAAAACACGGAGCGGTAAGCGGAACGGAATGGAAAACGAAAAATTTTTGTCAAACAAATAACATAGATTCGATATAAATCAGATTAAAGAGCAATATTCCTGTTGTAAAAATCATTTCTAATAAAATTCATTGTAAACTATTATATAATCATGAGTCATAAGTTTTACACCCTCCGTGGAAAAATGGTACTGAAAGAAATTGCCCCCCCCCCCCTACTTCTACGTAATAGGATTTTCGTGTTTGAGCAAATGACATATCCCCCTTTTTTTGCTTGTCAAATTTGTTGTATGTTGGAAATTTTTTACTGACCCCGATACTTGAGTATACAGTGTACCATATGTAGTGAGTACGTAAACCTCCCATCCAGATACAAATCCGCAACAATTAATATGGTAGTCATTGTCCACAGAGTTGAGAATAAAGGTCCTCCCTTTGGAGTACAGAAAGAAAAATGGGTGTGAAAAGTTATAGATTTGAGGCAATAGAAGTGAAAAAATTCAGGCAGTAGAAGTCATGGCCCCCCCCCCCCCTTCCCCTCTTTCAATTTGTTTCCAATGTCAATGTCTGTAAAGACAAAAATAACTACTTATGATATTCAGATTGTGCATGCAGAGTCGAATTCGCAGATCATGAAAGGGGGAGTGGCAGTTTCAAGTCTGTGTAAGGGCCCACATTCACATTAAAAATTGATTTATTAAACCTTATGTATATTTTGGCAGACCTATTACAACTTTTCAGACCTTTACGATGAGTGGGAAAACAAGCTCATTTTTACGGGGTCATTCATATACACCCCCCCTAAACATACACACATATGTACCGCAAACAAACATAATTTAACTTCACTGAATGCAAAGATTCTGCATTATATCTACCACATGAAAGTTTTCCAACCTTGTCTATCCAGAATTTAAATACTTAATTTCACAAGTAGTTCCAGTTTAAAAATAGAGGTTTTTCCTTAAAAATTCTTTGGGGTGCTTATGGAGTAGAAAGCGGTTATTTTGGGGCATAAATGGAAAGGAGAGGATCTGAAAAAAATTATAAAAATGATAATAATGGGAAATTTTGCTTTTAAGTGCGTAGTAGGAAGGGTGTTAAGAGGCCCATATTTACCCTTTCCTCGAAGAGAAAGTGAAAAAGCAGGGTAGGGGGTATTTGCAATGCCATAAAAGGACTTGCAGACTATGAATGTTCCTGAGAACTTGGTAAATTTTTGGACTTGAAATGGTCTTACTCTATGCCAAGTTTCAGGTAAGTTGAGCCGGTGTAATTTTTAAAAATATTTTTATGTTGTAAAAGAATGTATAGCAAAATAATTGGTAGTCTGCAAGTTGACATCCTCACAATTTTTGTGAATGTAATTAATGTAGTACATGTATGTTATTGTAAAAAAATATTGTACTGAAAGATGTTGGAGTTAGAACTTATTCTCCCTCCCGAATCAAACAAATTGTCTTCTTTTTGTGTTTTTGCTTGTCAAATACTTTTCAAGTTCTTTTAACCCCCCCCCCTTTCAAATTCGAAACTAGGTGAATGCTATGTTAGCGATTTTCGGAAATAAGAGACCAAGCATTACAAAATCAACTTGTATTTAATAGTGGGGGTTGAGTATGTACAAGATATATCGTTTATGACAAAATTTGTGTATTTGAAGTGATTTAATCCAAAATAATATATTCCGTTTTTCCGTTCCGCGTTTTAGCAACCCCCCTTTTTCAGGTAACTAATTTTTGTCTCTGGCTGCCCCCCTCCCTTTCCAAAACAATGCTACGTCGCTGTATCTAAAATATTTTTAAAAAGCATCTGCAGCTGCCACAAAATCTTCTGTCACAGATGCATCCATGTGGGTATGGGCCCAACCCATCTTACCAACTTCATTTGGCAGTGCAATATACCCCCTCTCTCAGAACCATTCATCAAAAAAAGTTTTAAACAAGAGTTGGCAAAACCATTACACAAAATTAAAGATAATGTAAACTTTATACAAAGCTGTTTAAGCTCTCTTGAAGGGAAAAAAGTAATATCATCTTGTGTACCATGTCATATTGTGCCTGCTTTAATATGCTGATATTGAAATAATATGTTTCATATTGCAGTTGCAGGTTAGTTTTGATGCTGGTTGGCAAAACGTGGTAAAGAGTGGAATTCGGGTCAAGTTATATGCAATATCAGTAAAACACAAAATTCTTAATAAATTTTGATAAATGAATCTCTTAAAAAATGTGTGTGTAGAAGTGAATACATGTAATGTATTCAAAAGTCTACATTTGTTAAGAATTTTTTATCTTACATTGTATCAGATTTTTTTAATCTGTAGACAATTGTGATTTAATTGTTTCTTTTAAAATATTATTACATTATTTTTGACAGACCATGCTTGCATGGTAGGGAAGAATACAGGAAAAATCGTGGTATATGAAGTGAGAAGCAAATGCTGCAAGATTTGTGATACATACACAGACAAGAACATCACTGTACCAAATCATGATTGCCCTTATAATTGGACTGGGTGCAGTAAGCCAGGGAAGATGACATGGCAGTTTCAATGGCACATCAACGTGATCAAGTACATAAATTCATTTTTTAAAATTTTGTGTATATTACTTTTGACAGTGTACATGTAATACAAATAGGCCGCTCGACATCTTGATGTAGACTAATTAAATTATATACAGTGGACCTTCAGATATCCGGACGCCAGATATCCGGATGCTTCAGTATCCGGACAATTTTTCATCGGAACGAAATTTTTAAATGCTATTTTGTCTTGCTTAAGTGGTGATTCAGATATCCGGATGCTTCACATATCCGGACAAATTGACTGGGAACCAAAGCGTCCGGATAAATGAGGGTCCACTGTATATACATTTAATTATGAGAAAAGACTTTCGTGAGAACAATTTTTTTTATTGATTTTCACGTAAAATATCCTATGTAATTAATATTTGAAGTAATAGGCTGTTCATCATTAAACCTTGTTTTAATGAATATAATCTCATATGCAATCAAATGTAATCTCTGAGTCAAGAGCTCTAGGGGGTGAGATGTCAGCGGTGTCTCCAAGACAGTCCTGGGAGACTCCAGCTGGCCAGCGAGTTTCCAGGGGTAGTTTACGAGATGGGGGGTACAGGTGGCGGTAGCCATGATTAACAGACGCTGTCTGCTAGGCAGAGGAAGTATCATCCAATTACGTGTGCTGTGGGTGCAGGCAACGCCCGGCTGTTTCCTGTGTAACGCGGTGCTGTGGACCGGAACAGAGGATGTCCTTTGTGCCGGAGAAGAGGATCAAGATGGACAGCCCTCCTTCGTAGCCAAAAAATTTAAAGTTTTGATAACTTTTAAATGAAATAAGATTTTAAATTAATTTTTGTGTGAAATGCTATTAAAATATATAATTCCTGATATTATACAGAAAAAAATGAGAAAGTATTAACTTAAATCTGCGTCCAAGTACCTTTAAAGTCTAAACTAAACATTCTTCTGAAACAATATATCAATAAAAGTTTTTAAAGCTAGTGCAAGGTCAAATAAGATGTTTGGGTGAAATGCTGATGCCCCCCATATGACAGCTAATGATGAAGGCTGAAGTTTCTCAAATGCGAGTCAAACTCCTAAGGTCATGCTCAAAAGTTTTGGTATCAAGAAAAGAAAGGTCTTTTCACAAAGAATACCGTTGTGAAATATGACGGCCCTCGTACTTACTGTTTAAATGTTATTGCCAAGGTTAGTTTCTTTTTACAAAGTGTGTCAGACTCTAGGATCAAGGTCAAGAATATTTGTACCAATTAAAAGGTCTTGTCACAATGAATGCAAATGTGAAGTATTAAAGCTCTAGCAAAAACTGTCCAAAAGTTACAGCTAAGTTTGTTTAAGGGTTTGTATTTTTGTAAAAGTGTTTAACTCCAAGGTCATTTATATTTGATTATGAAAACAGTGGCATAAAAATAAAGTGGAGGAAAGACAATGAAAATTAACAAACATAATAGAAAAGAATGTTGAAAATACATTTTACCAAGCATATTTTTGTATGTAAAAGATGCCACTGATCAGAGTCTCGGATTGCCTATTCCAGGATGCGTTTGTTAATTACTCCACATTTTCTGTCTGTTTGCGCACTGAATGGTGTTTCCCAGGATATTACAATGACATTAACAAGTTTTGGAGTCGCTTTTCTGTTTCGCCTTATCTGATTGGTTAGATATTAAAACTGTATTACAATTAACCAATCAGATAAAGCGAAACAGAAAAGCGACCCAAAAACCGCCTCCAAAGCTGTAAATGGAGAAAATTTTATATATCCGATTAATAAATCGTTCGATTACGGCATATATGACATTAATTGTCTGACATCACGGCGTCAGACAGTACTAGATTTAACCAGGGCTTATTTATGCAGTCGTTCCATGAAATTGTTTAGATAGTTCGATGGTGGAAATTTCGATATATGCATAATCTCCAAAGACACTTGTAATTCGTCCGAAGAGGAAATGAGATTTTAATCTTTTATTACATCACTGCGCAGGGGGGGGGATAAGGAAGCATACAAAATATTCTACCCTGACTAAATCAATGCTACATTATGACGTCATAGTAGGCGAGATGACGTCAATTTTAAAACACAAGTTTTCGTAATATTGGTATTTGGCGATGTAATTTAACTCTAGAAAATGAATAGAAACTTGTAAACATTAACAAAAATAAAATGCCCTTATTTTGTAAAGCTGTATTCTGTCATTTTGATTAAAATCTACCACCGATGACGTCATATGTGTACATCAAGTAACTTGGGAATTGATCATGCCGTGTAAAGAGAATTTGGCTATTACGGCATGTACAAAGATACGTAAAATGGAGTTTAACAGCAAAAAATTTTAATATTTTGTGATATTCATATGGAGTTCAGTTAATAAAACAGGTATGCTAAGTTATTTTCATTTATTTTATTCTCTTTCAAAGACAGCCAGCTATATACGTATCCCGGTCGGCCTTTCCTCTGTCATTTGAGACAAAAAATTGCAACAGAACAACAATAAGCTGTATATTTCAAAACTTAAGATTTGTACATATGGAAAGTTTGCCTCCTAAAATAGTTGGAAAGTGCTGCTAGAATCCCGAGTAAAGCATGGTTTTATGAAAAATCAGGGTTCATATGTAAAAAAAATTCAAAACACCGGGTAAGGTTTCGTGCGAATGTGTGGAATAATTATTTTACTTACGGGACAGTTGAATTCTAGCAGCACTTTTTAGACAAAACAGATGTTTTTCAACAACATTATTTACTCAAAGAAATTATCAAACTCCGGGGTATTGTTGTTCTGTTAGCTTTTTTATGAAGGAAAATTTCGCTATTAATAGAAGTCACGTGATGTCGTGGTGGGGGTGCACGTCATTGCTTTAAACATTCTTTTATCTTTATGCATTAGATAATAATAGTTTACGTTAATCAGCGGTTTTGGTAAATTATAACACTTAATTTTCTTTAAAAAGTCTAAATTTCCCGAAAAATGACTTATATGCTTCCTTAACATACCCGCGCATGGGTGATTTTGTCTTAATCCGTGCTTTCATCTTCGAACATGTCCGCTTCAGTTCTATTATACAGATCTCACTGTTAATTTTGTATTGTTTATCAAAGAATAAGTCATTTTACATGCTATGGTTCATTATTTTATTGCTTATTTTCAGTAAAATTATACCTTTGACATTGATTTATCTATAAACATCAGACACGTAGTCAAATATTTTCTCTTAGTTGCTCTAGATTTCCTCCCCGTTTTTTAAAACAGTGAGTGTAAATACAGTGCCTGAGAAAAATGCAGTGAAAACGGAAAAAAATGTCTTATTCAAGTTTAATTTTTTATTGTGTAAAATAGATTTGCATGTTGGCTGAAGTATTTTAATTTACTCCTATCCAACGATTATATTTCGGACGATTACATTGTGAATTAGTTTGCATCTTCTTAATTGTTTCCTTTCCTATAGATACTTCAGAATTTCATCAATCAATTACATAACGGTTTAAGAAGATAATCATTGTACATCAAATGGTTTGAGAAGCAATGAAAGCTCTCAAGAACAGCAGGGGAATGGTCAGCATGCATGTGTAACGCTCTGCCAAGATTGTTATCGTTGTTTATACGCGCCCATTAAGTGATCTTCCCATTGATTTTATTTACATCCTTCATTTTATTTTGTTTGTTGAATAAAAAATCAGTTTGGTCATTTAAGATAAAAACATAATTTGAAAAATGCCGTCCCCGGGATCTTGAAACATCCTAAGCTATAAGTCAAAATCTTTATTTTATAATCAATTGAGGCAGAAGAAATAAGACGTCAAGCAGACCAAAATTTCACAGAGTTTCACAGAGGTGTTGTTTTGTGCAAATAAAAAGAAATAAATTCCATAATTAATAAAATTTAAAAATTTGTTTTTAGTCTTCCTGTCGCCTTTAACTTAAATTTTATGTTCTTTGTAAACAATATTGTTTACGCATGGTCTTTGAAAGATATATTATCGAACGAAAGAAATTATATAACATATATATTATTTATTTCCTTTTTATGATTTTAAGCAGACCACGTCAGACAAGCTTTTTAGGAAAGCTAATACTTGTGGCGGGGTTTAGGTTAAATGGTTTAGTAGAAGAACATCTCCTTGACAGAGTGCTTGCAAAAGTATGATAGGTAACACTATTATTACCGTATCTTGGAAATCTGCCTCGAAGCAGAGGTTTCCCGTTTGTTTACAACTTTTGTTTCGCTTCTTACCTTGTGTATTTTTATTATACTGAATAGGGCCATTCTTTAAACGTGAGAAAAAGTACAGTTTGCTTGCATATAACGACATATAGATGTGTTTGACGGGGAAATTTTATATTTTTGAGATATTATACACCCTTACATTTGTTTTTCATTAAATAAAGGTGGGGGGGGGGGGTATTATCCATACTTCAGGTGCCTGTGGGTTGACTTCGGGTGGTAAACTACAGTCTCTAGAAGTGAAAGGTAGTTAATTGTCCGATACTGGAAAGTGGAGAAATCTTGCTCAAAAGTGTGGAAAAAATATTGTGCCGTAAAAATTGCACCTTTTTACATTACAGGACCTGTAGCGTTATGGTCAAAGACATATAAAAACACAACGCTTCAGATCTGCAGCTAGGGGGTTCAGGTAACCCGAGTTGGCTATGTAATCGTGCCATTTAAACGCAATTTATTGGTGTTTATAAACGTAATTTTTGCATTATTATTCATATTTATCTAAAAATTAAGTATAATAATTTTTTTCTACATTGTTTGAACTTTCGTAAGATATGTGTGTTAAGTCATTATGAAAAGTTTGTAATAAAAATTAACCGAGTCGAAGTTGTGCTAAAATTAAATGCGGGGTTTTCCCTTTGATGCATGGCACTGTAATTTTGTCTCCGCGGCGTTGATAGCGTCATTTTGATTGGCTTTCCGGGAGGCGATTTTTAAGGAATTGACGACATTGACCTATCACAGGAAAGCTTACATTTTGCAGATTAACCCTGTTATTGTTGCATCTTAATGCAATGTGCAGAAGTTTATGTATTTTCGTTTCAAAGAAAAGAGGTCAATTTTACTACGGTAAGTAATCGGAATATTTTTATGCAACATACACTATTAGAAAGCTGAGAAAATTTCGCATCTGAATTTTGTGGTTCTGTAATCATTTCCGAAATTAATTCACCCGGATTCCACTCAAAAGTCGTCACCCGACGCGCACTTTTGAACAGTTTCTATACGTACCTTTAAATTTATGCATAGTTTGTATCGTAAGATCACAAGAGAAAATAAAAAATGTGAGATTAAATAATTTTAGACTTAATGGAAAAAAATCCATGAAAACTATGGTCATTACTTACTACATATAAAAAAGAACCTATAAAAGACGATCCCTGATATATATCATTAAAATGTACAAATTTGATTCTGTAACCAGGATTTCCTCTGAATTCTGAACCACAGTAGAATAACCCGAAGTTCTAATGTGATAAAAGAAAATGTTTATTTATTGTTTTACTGGTAACTATAAGAATATTTAATTTTGTTACGAACATGATATATTTTGTGGTTAATTTTTTTTCAGTGAGAATGTACAGTTAGACTTCGGGAATATGCTAGGATCATTCCATATTTTTAATTTTGGTACCCACTGGAAGTAGCAGAAACTTAACATTCAACTTGTCCAGGAAGCATGGATAATTTAGACTGAATATTTACAATTAGTAATTGATACAGAAAAATTTGATATGTATTTTATAGATCTATATAAATTCAAAATAAAGTTATGAATATTCTGTAGTAAATGCTTTTTTCCCCACTCTTTGGCAATTTCATAATATTCTTCTTTGCGATGTCCAGACAGAACTCTGTCGTTTAGTGACCATATTTTGTTAAGATTTCTGTCTTTATAAATCTTTTATAAGAAATAAATTGTAAAAAAACTAATAAAATTTCATTATTTATTCCTAGCTTACATGATTTTGAAAGCATTTTATCAATAAGTCTGTGTTGGCCATTTTGACTATTGGCGGCCATATTGGATATTTTGCCGCCATCTTGGATATTTTTAAGCTGGCGTGTAAACAGAAAATTAGGGCTTGCATAGACCTTTCCGAAAATATATAGTTTGCCATATTTCAAATACAATTAGACTCTATCCTTAAAAAATTACCTAGATTTAACGGATTTTTCTTCCTTTCATGTGCCATCATTTAGTTATCTTATATAGCTAAATTTTCTTACATAAAACAGCAGTACTCACAACATTGATAATTTTATAACTTCAGTTCTACTTGGAATTTTTTCACCAAGTAAAGTTTTATATATTTCTTAATGTGTCCTTGTTCGTGCTAGAATATATTTATTATACCCCCCGCTTGAAAAGCGGGAGGGTTTATAGTGATCGGGATTTCCGTCCGTCCGTCCGTCCGTCTGTCTGTCCATCCGTCCGTCCGTCCGTCTGTTACGCTTTTTCTCTTATCCGCAACTCCTCTTATACTACTGGGTGAAATTTAATGAAACTTTCACAGAATATTTATTACATATTGCCATTGTGCACCTCCTATTTTACTTTTTTATTCGACACGTATTTTAGGTTTCCCAGAGCAAAACATGGACATTGCCATTTTTTGTTTACCTATGACGTCACATAATAGAAGCTTCTGGATAACATTTCATAGGACGAGTTATTCCTCTTTACACATTACCCGTAAAACAATATGAAGCAACACATCGACATTATGGGAGGCGGGGGGTATCATTTAGTGAGCTCATTGCTCACAGTACCTCTAGTTTGAATATATCTCATCGATAATTTTTACCTGAACCCCCTACTGCAGCTAATATTTATATGGAGCTCTTCCTCTAAAGGAAATCAATATAGGCCGAAAATGACAACAACCACAAAGCAAGTGTAGTATTGAATTATGTACAGGAGAAATGTGTTTAAACCAATTCATTTCTTAGCATCAAGAGTACATTTTTAGCTCTACTCTACTGGTCAGAGACCAGAAGAGCTTATGCGATAGTGAGGTGTCCGTCGTCCGTCCGTCCGTCTGTCTGTCTGTAAACATTTTTTTTTCAAAACGCTACTCCTCCTACAATTTTGGTCCGATTTCAATATAACTTGGCACACAAGTAGACTTGGAATAGAATTTCTGTGAAATTCCTTTAAAACGCTAGTCCTCCAACAATTTTTACCTGATTTCAATATTACTTGGCACACAAGTAGTCTAGACTAAGATACATAAAATAGTGCATCGGTTTTTTTTTTATTTCGATGAACGATGATGCAATGATGCAATGGTTTCTAAAAATAGAATTTTCTGTGAAATTCCTTTAAACGCTACTCCTCCTACAATTTTGATCTGATTTCAATATAATTTGGCACACTAGTAGACTAAGAATAGAATTTCTGTGAAATATCTTTAAGAATTTCTGTGAAATTCCTTTAAAACGCTAGTCCTCCAACAATTTTGACCTTATTTCAATATTACTTGGCACACAAGTAGTCTAGACTAAGATACATAAAATAGTGCATGGTTTTTTTTTTATTACGATGAACGATGTTGCAATGGTTTCTAAAAATAGAATTTTCTGTGAAATTCCTTTAAACGCTACTCCTACAATTTTGATCTGATTTCAATATAACTTGGCACACAAGTAGACTAAACTAAGATACATAAAATAGTGCATCGGTTTTTGATTTCGATGAAAGGTGTTGCCATGGTTACTAAAAATAGAATTTTCTGTAAAACGCTACTCCTACAATTTTGATCTGATTTCAATATGACTTGGCACACCAGTAGACTACACTTAGATACATAAAATAGGGCATCGGTTTTTAATTTCAATCAACGGTGTTGCCATGGTTACTAAAAATAGTATTTTCTGTGAAATTCCTTTCATTTTTTTTTTTTGCCGATATGAAATTTGAGTCGGGATCAAGATTTCAAATTTACGAACTTGTACTACCGGTTTTAAATGCATGTTGGTGGGTAATGAAGGAAGATTTTTCAAATCCATTTCAGCACTAAACCTTGGTTCATTGTAAATATTTATCGATAGGAGTGCCATTCAAAACGTTTCAGCCATTCAGAGAACCGATAAAACGCTGACATTTTATTGCATAATGACATGTTGGTGAGATAATTATGTATCTGTACTCAAAAGTGTCTGTCATCTATCTATAAATTATTTTCCTCTCACAGGTTTAAAACTGCCCATGGTAGCTATTGTCTGAGACATCGTTTAGGTTTCTATTATAGCTTTCAGTCATAATATTATTGTTCAGAAAAGGGTTGTTTATGCATCAGATAAAATGTCTATGGGAGAAGTTAATTCCATTGTATATTATATGTTATAATATTATAATTTGGAGGAATCTGGTTATTTGCTGGAATTTATTATTAGTCATGTTTTGTAGGGTCCCAAACCTATGACCATGTTGGTTCTGGAGGATGTCATTACTAGAAGATATGCAAATAGTGACCAGTCTTATGGCACAACATGGATGCTGTCAAGTGACATAACTACCAGATGTTAAAGCAGGTCATCATCCATGAGAAACACATCAAGACGTTGAGCAAGATGAGTGGTTTTCTGATTGTGAAATACACCATGCTGGAAGATGGAACTGTGAAGCTTGGCCAACAGACTGTGGTATGTGTTCATTTATTAATATAGATAATACTTAAGAAAAGGTAAATATAATGTAAATGTAATGAAATTTTACTTTTATTTAATAAAAAAAGAATTATCAGGGGTATCAATTTGCTTTTAAGCAATCATACTTGATCACAATGAATTATTGTAACAGTTATGACTTATAAAGCTGAACTTTTTATTGGTGCGTGCTGTACCGGTTTTTCATCGGTTCATGGTATTATTGGTGCATGTCCTTTGCATTTAAAGCAAAAGACACGCAACGAGCAGTAATGTAAAAATATTTTAAATTTTTCATTTAATGGTTTCCAATGATGAATCCAGTAGGGCTTCAAACTCACTTTTCAAAACATCGAAAATTTGTTAAAGGTGTTATATGATAATCATTTTACTTTATAAATTACCATATGACTGTTAAAACACATATTTTCAAGATTCACTGTAAAGTTTGCAAATTAATTGCAACTTAATTTCTACACTGCTGTTTGTTTATCGTTATAGAAATCTGAGTGAGGGTAATATTTTTTGCCATTTTAAAATGCCTGTTTTTCAGAAAATAAGGTATAATTTCGTTTAACTAACGTACCGTAGTTTCACTTAAACTTTCGGCCAACGGAATGTTATTAATGTATATGTAATGTAATGTTGTATATGAAGTGTGAAATTTGAAACTGGCATTTTAAATGAAGTGCCAGAACACTTTCGCATTCGTAACGTGAGAATTGTGGAATTAAATGATTGTAAATGTAAATATTGTGAACTAATGCGAACTGTGAATGTGTAAAATGACAGTAATATGACAATTGTATTGTCATTTATATCTTGATTTGCATAATTTCATCGTTTTGTTTATAGTATTCACAGATGTCACAGTTTTTATTGATAATTATTGTACATAAATTTGAATATCTCTTATTACTTTAATTGATTATGTCATGAATAAGTATTGCTTATTTAAATTGTTATCATATGTTTTTTCTGTGTCATTTATTTCAATGTTTCGCTTGGTCAGAAATTATGCATTTTCTAATTAATTAATATAGCCCCGTCCTAACACTAGAACCCCTGCTTATTCTTGCAACAAAGCATTTGAAAAAATATTAAATATTTCGCATGAAAATAACATCACAGATATAAAAAAAACAAAGGTCTTGAATATTTAGACAAGTATATTGCAGAAGTAATGTTAAGTAGAACAACTGAAGAATTTCAAGAAATTCCACTGGGATTAGTCTTGAACATTGTAGAATGAGACAGTTTGTGCATTCATGAAGAACTTTTTACTCACACAAATCTTTGGATTAAAAAAAGTCCAAGGAGAAGACATTCCCGGTACCTGGTGTGACAGTAGTCCCCTTTTAAAGTTTCCTGGCGTAGTGGTTCTTGAGAAAAAGATTTTAAAAGATTTTTCCTATATACTCCTATGTAAAACTTTGATCGGCCATTTTAGCCCCACCCTACCCCCGGGGGGTCATGATTTGAACAAAAGTAAATCTACACTACCTGAGGATGATTCCAAATGAGTTTCATCTTTCCTGGCCCAATGGTTCTTGAGAATATATTTTCGGTCAAGGTGAGCTAAAAAGCTAGATACTAAAACAAATTGGGGCCTACATTGTTGAGGATGCTTTTGTCATTACCAATGAGAATGACTTCAATCTACCCAATCAACAGTATCTGCAGAGGGCCGCAAACAGAATCAGACAGAAACTGAGTCCAAGGACCTGACTTTTGAGCGAGCTCAATAGACTAACGTGTAAGAATAGAGGAAATTCGGAATTGTATATACGTCAAGCAAATTTTGTTGTGAAACATTCCCAGAATTCCTGCACTACCCAATGATCAAGTCACATGAATCAATTATTTCATTCTCTGCCAAACCAATCGACATAAATTTCATATTTTCATGTAATTTACAAGAACATGTTTCACGACCTGAGCATTTCGGTTGTACAATGTAGAAAGGTCTTAATCGAGAGAATGTCTGGTACGACATCTTTTTTTCTGGGTAACAAGAAACTTTTTGTGCAAGTTATGAAGAGAGTCACAAAGCAATCGTTTTTGCATTTTCTTTTTGGATCTTGTGATTGTGTCTCTATTTCCAGGCATTGATTTACTGTTGATGTCTTCAAGAAATGCTTTTACCTTTATTTTGGCGTCATCTGATGTCAGTATTGCCCCTTTTAGGAACTTCTTTGTTCGATTGAAATTTTTTTTTCTTATTCTCCATGTTGACACGCCTAATCTAGTTCCGGAAGCAGACATCATTCTGTATTTTTTCAGAAGTTCTTAGTGAATAAAATTTAATTAAGTTACAAGTTAATGTCCTATTATTAATTGTGTTATATACATAATTTTTATACTTTTCTAGATTGATCAACAATTCTTGGCCTGTGAGGATTTCTTAAAGGGTGATGATAGAGTTGACGATGAGAGACACATCCTGATTGCAACGGGCCTTCAGATGGAGCTGTTGAAATCGGCAAAGAAGGAAAGATGGTACCTTCAAGATCATTCGACAACCATTTCAACAGCTCTTCTCCATCCATGGGTTCATCCAAACGGACGAATGTTTGAAGTAGGTTCGCTCCTGTTTATCCTCATGATATAAGACACCGAAAGAGGGGCTACTTAGCAGTAAGAGTTTATTGCCATTTGCCAGGGTATTAATTATTTGTAAAACAATTTTATATACTTAATTTACGAAATGTTAATACATATAATATATATCACTACCTATTTCTAATATAATGTTGGAATGTTAATAATACATATAAACAAGAAAGATACCTCAAAGATACTGAGTGATAATTAGTATCTCAATTGCTGACAAGAGTTACTTCCAACACAAGTTAACACCTAAAGAAAAATAAACCGAGACAAACTTATCATGGTGTTTTATTGTTCAATAAGGACAACAATATAAAACTTTATCTTCACAGAAGTAAAATCTAAAATATAATGGATGAATATAGGAAAGCTGTATATTTTCATTAATTGTTATTATATGTGCAAGTTTTTTGTATAAATCAAGAATATGAACCTTTTACAACTTCTACTTGGACTTTGACTTTAATTGTAATTTACATGTTTTAATTTTAAATCAGAAAATAGTTTTCTTTGAAATGCAAGAAATTGTGATTGGATAAAATTTAAATTAAAACAAAATATGAGAGTATTACAAAACCTCACACATTGTCTTCAAATTAAACAGAATGAAAGGAATCCACCACAGAAGGCGAGCGGCTCTGTACAAGGACCTTTTACATCTCCAGTTACAAACAGGGTGGCAAGGACTCATAATGTTTAGATCCAAAGACAAAAAAGGTTGTATGTAGGGGGACTGATGCAGAGCTTGAGAAGAAGTTCTACTATAAGGAAGTCCTTGTTGAGAACTTAGATGAAATCAAGAAAAAGGACATGCAAAAAGTTGACATGTCAAATGTCATGCTTAAGCTTACTGCTGTAGGAAAGAGGAAGGAATCTGTCCAGGAATCTCCTGATTCCTCTGCTTGCAAGAGACTTGCTTCCACGACAAAGACAGGGAGAGTCTCTTGAAAATTAGCTCGTTCAAACAGCTTTTTTAGCCAAAAAAGAAGGTTAGACTTTTTATGAAAGAAAAAAGCTCAAAAAAGGAACAGGAAGTGGGAAAATCAAACAAACTTTTTATCACTTTACCGTACAAAAATGTTAAATTTTCAATATAACTATAAAAAAATTAATTTAATATCTAAATGTTTCAAATTTCTAAAACAAGCATTCAAATTGATTACTTTCAGGAATTTACAATGATCTTTTAAAATTTCTCAACCATGTGTATATATACACATGCATCTATTTAAATATTTTCAATTTAGAGAAAAGATCACAACCTTTGCCTCATTTAAATAGACTTATGTGTATATATGCACATGCAACACATAAATGTAAAATGTTAAGTTTTTATATCAGAGTACCTCATTTCAATGTTTATGGTGTAATATTTACAATCAGTATTATGATTTTTACATGTTTAACAATATTATCCCTAACTGCCAAAATAATACCCCCAGATCGAACATTCGTTAGTTTCTGTCTGTTTTTCATGAAAGTTACATAGCCAGGTATATGTACTTTATCGGAATCGTCGGTTTTTGTTTCAGTTAGTCCAATTTCATCGTATTTTTTGAACTCTGTAAATTCGTTATAGAGTAGCCTATTTTTAACACCACAAACATTTAAAGAAAGTATTTTCAACTTATTTACATTGTTCGTATTTACAGTGCTGTTGTTTACAATTAACTGTTCTCCTGCGCGTTCCTACCTGGGACGATCGGGTGTAGACACTTGACGTGGCCTTTTTAAAGATTGACGCTCGTCAGTTCGGTTATCCGGTTACTCGGATAAAGATTTATTTTATAAAGTAAATAGTTCAAAAATTAAAATGTTGATTTGTTTATAAGCGTATACACAAGCATTTCTCTAATTTTATTTCCGTTAGATTTAATGATCTAGTGTTTCGCTAATTTGAGGATTCGTTTTGATTAGTTTTCACAGTTAATTGGTTTGATTACCAGCAGGTTATACAAGTTTTGAAGACCTGCATTATAATCATTATAATTACATCATTAATAAATTGAACAAGATGCCGCCAAAGACATATATAGCTTGCAAGTATTTAAAAAAGCAGCTGATTTGATACTGTAAAATGTAATTTAGGTGAATTGGAGTTATCGTGTACGGGTGTGACTTCAAATTTCTAAATAATTATTCTGATTGATGACATGACATAATATATCGGGAGTCGAAAAATAAAGCTGATGAATGCCATTTTAAAATAGCGTGAAACATTGAAAAAAAATCATCTTCTGATTTAATTATTTTTTTTATTATAAATACAGTATCAAAATATTTTTTCAAGATGGTGCGTGCATGGGTAACTTTAAGCATTCACAATATATTTGTGTTTTATAACTACCCAAAAAGAAAAGGATGAGATAAATATGAATATTATAAATCATCCGAGTAACCGGTTACTCGATCGAAAGATTGAGTAACAGGTTCACTAAAAATCGTCCGATTTGCCAACACTAGTTATTTCACACAATCATATGGTGCCTAAGGATTGTCATATACTATAAGTACAGCTGAATTATGAATAAAGAGTTCAAATTATATTTAACCTCTTTTACTAATGGTTTTATTATAGTTCAAACTAGAAAACTGACCAGTCAGCAAGGGCCCCGCCATGGGGTAGAATTAAAAAGGGTGCAGCTTACGGAATGATTAAAAAAATGTACGAAGAATAAGCAACAGCAACTGTATTCTTAAAATTTCAAGATAATTCCTGAATATTCAAAAACCTGAAAATAATATCCTTGTATTTACATTAGGCAGTAAAGAACAACTTAACATTGAATGTATATTTAAACAATTATGAAGCTTGTGTTATATAGAATGCCAGCCTTCAATGAATGCAAATATCATGAAGGCTTGACTTCAAACAGACAGCAGTTGCAGACAAAGTTTTCTATTAATCTTAAAGATAAAGAAAAGCCTACTAAATTTTCTGCAGCCAGGGGCGTAGCTGCCTATACGCCAGCACGCAATGGCGTGCACATCTTTTAATAATAAAAAAAAAAAATTACTGAGCATTTTTATCTCTTCTGAGCCAAAGGCTCAAAGAGCTAATGCTATGGCCATTTGTGCGGTGTGCGTAAACTTTTTAGAATATGGGCCATAACTCAGGAACCCCTTGGCCAATAGGTACCAAATTTGTCACAGGGTATCCTTGGCCCAAGGGCTACCATTTATACTAAAATAAGGGTTGGGACCCTTAAACAAGGGGAGAAAATCAGGAAAACAAAACCAAAAGTACTGGTTGCTAAAAAATCTTCTCCTCCATAACCACCAGACAGAATTTCACCAAACTTACATACAAGGATCAGGATATGTCGAAGATTAAAATTTGCACGGGGAATTATCCTGGGGCAAAGGGCGTGGTCTCAAGGTCACTTCAAATTTGACCTAAATTTACAATTAATAAAAACGTGTATATTTTGCTTACTTTAAGGACTAGGATCATCAAATCTTTTAAGTTGATGCGTCTTATGATTTCACATCATGTTAACGCAAAAGTAGGTCACGGTGACCTACTTTTTAAATTTTGCGGGGATTTGTTTTCAAACAGATCTGAAGGCATATTTAGGACACTTTAAGGCCTATGATCATCAAACTTTGTCAGTTGATGCATCTTGGGTCCTCGAACAATGTCAACTTAAAAGTAGGTCACCGTGACCTACTTTTTGAACCTTATGACTTATCCTTTTAAAAACATTAAATCCCATTATTTCAGACACTGGGAGGTTTAGAATCATCAAATCTTGTACTTTGATGTATCTAGGGACCTTAAAACATATTCATAAAAAAGTAGGTCACTGTGACCTACTTTTTTAATTTTGCCGACATTTGTTTTCAAATGGTTTAAAATGCATATTTTGATTACCTTCAGACCTATGATCATCAAACTTGGTCGGTAGATGCATAATGGGTCTTCGAAAAATGTCGACCAAAATATAGGTCACGATGACCTAGTTTCAACATTTTATGGCTATATTTAAGTATCTTAAGTATTTATTGGCTTAGATTCATCAAACTTTGTGAGTGGATGCATATTTAGTTTTCGGAGAGTGAAGACCAAAAAGTAGGTCACGGTGACCTACTTTTGACATTTTATGGCTTTATTTAAGTATCTCCAGTATTTATTGGCTTAGAATCATCAAACTTTGCGAATTGATGCATCTTGGGTTTTCGATAAGTGACGACCAAAAAGTAGGTCATGGTGACCTACTTTTGACATTTTGTGGCTATAATGAAGTATCTCTGGTACTTATTGACCTAAAATCATTAAACTTTGTCAGTTGATGCATCTTGGGTTTTCGGAGATTGTCGACCAAAAAGGAGGTCACAGTGACCTACTTTTGACATTTTATGGCTATATTTAATATCTCAGGCACTTATTGGCTAAGAATCATCAAACTTTGTCAGTTGAGGCATCTTGGGTTTTCGGAGAATGTCGACAAAGAAGTAGGTCACCGTGACCTACTTTTGAATATCTCAGGTACGTAATAGCTTAGAATCATCAAACTTTGTCAGTTTAGGCACCTTGGGTTTTCGGAGAACGTCGACCAAAAAGTAGGTCACTGTGACCTACTTTTGACATTTTATGGCTATATTTAATTATATCTGATACTTATTGGCTCGGAATCATCAAACTGTGTCAGTTTAGGCATCTTACGGTTTCATTGAATGTCCAACAAGAAGTAGGTCACGGTGACCTACTTTTGAATATCTCAGGTACTTATTGGCTTAAAATCAGCAAATGTTGTCAGTTTTGGCATCTTGGGTTTTTGGATAATGTCGACCAAAAAGTAGGTCACCGTGACCTACTTTTGACATTTGATGGCTATATTTAATTATCTCTGATACTAATTGGCTTAGAATCGTCAAACTTTGTAAGATGATGCATCTTGGGTTTTCAGAGAATGTTGACCAAAAAGTAGGTCATGGTGACCTACTTTTGATTCACTGTGACCTACTTATGATATTTTATAATTATATTATAATATCTTCAGTCTTAACTGGTAAATATTACCATACTTTGTAAGCTGATGCATTTTGGGTCTTATGATACTAATAGAGTTTGAGGCTTCTAATAGAAGTGATAGAATGTACAATTTATCAGAAGAGCGATTCAAGGCCCTTGGGCCTCTTGTTTTAAATTCATTATAAAAAAAATGATTATATCGTCATATAGAAAATTAAATTCCTAAAAGATTCCGTGTAAACTTACTATGCCTGCAGGCCAAACGTTATATATGTAATACCTATAGTTAATCCGGATTTACAAACAATTTTCATAAAAATTCCATTTTTAACTGTATTTCGATAATGAAATGACTGGCAGGTCGTCATCGCTTGGACTTCTCCATATTCACAGAGATTTTAAAATTGATATAGAAAAAGCAATGGAACAATTTGTTAATGTTAAATCCAGAAAAATGGATTTTGGAGAATTTAGGTAAAGGCTAAACGATAAAACACGAAACATGACGCCGCATGTTTTGGGGAAATTAAATTTGCTGGATTGAAATTGTTTTGTTTTATTTTCATTATTTAAAAATTAGACAAAAAATGGAATTAAAAAGACCTTTTTAAAGTAATCACAAAAATTCAAACAATGCACTAGATTTTATATAAATATAAAAAAAAACAAATATTTTTTAAATATTAATAGACCTAATATTTTTTTGGTGTCATAAATCAAAATATCGCAAAGTTGACTTCATCTCGTAGCATACGTTATATATTCAAAAATACCGTAAATTTTGTTCAGTCTAAACGTGAAAACCCAGGGGCTTCCGGGGGCTTCGCCCCCTGCGCCCCCACTGGACCCACTGGGGGCCTCAAGGCGGCCCCCAGACCCCCTGCCTTTTTTGGCGTGCACATCATTTTCGTCTAGCTACGCCCCTGGCAGCAGGCTAGATAATTATTCCCAAAGGATTAATTGTACCTCTCTCATCATTTTCTTCAAAAGTTACATTAAGAACTTTTTTAGTATTAATGATAGAATGGGGTTTTTATACAACTACCTAAATTTTAATTAACATTAAGTGAAAAAAAGTAAATCCAAAAATCCTCTTCAATCTATTTCTTTTTTTTTTTTTAGAATTCAATGAAATCTTAACTATTAAACAAAAATAAATTATAAAAAATTTATATTAAAATTCACATTTCAGATTGTTCATAGCATTCCAAATTGACTTAACTTCAAAGCAAACTTCAAACAGGGGTGGTAATTCATCTCAATGTGACAGATAAAGATAATGCTGTGGATTTTCTTCAGGAGGAAAGCTAATTAATCCCAAGGGACTCGTAGCCAGCATTCAGTTTACAATGGGAACATCTTCAGCAGTTATCTCTCTTTGCCAATGCATACTTATATACAGTTAAGGAATCTACCCCAGCTCCAAACCAGGGGACATATAGAACCAAACTTAGCATCAAAATATGTATTTCTGCCTACTGAACTACCATACCAAATTTGTACTTGATTGGGCAATCATAAAAAAAGTTGCCCATTCATTCTTATGCATAGTTAAGGAATCTACCCCACCACCCCAGCTCCAAACCAGAAGACATAGAGAACCAAACTAAACATCAAAATATGTATTTCTGCCTACTGAACTACCATACCAAATTTGAACTTGATTGGGCAATCATAAAAAAAGTTATTAGAAAAAAACAGAAAATTTGTGGACGGAAGAGTGACAGACAGACAGACGGAAAGACAGAGTGATTTCTATAGGGCACCCGCAAATCCTTGCGGGGCCCTAATTAACCCATGTATTTTTGTTTGGTTTAACTTAGATTTGAATTGCTGTATGTCTGAGATGTCCAGTTTCCAACACAAGATATATAAAGATGTTGGATAATATGAATATATTGACATTATCTAATTTTTATATTATAAACATGCACAGTTGAACTTTAGTATCTCGAATACCGAAATTTCCATTATCATGTATATGTAAAAGTGATTTTAAAGTCCTCAACAAATATGTTACCCTGGATTAATCTCAAATTCCAGGATATCTTTTAACTTTTTCCTCAGTCCCCCAGGTTCGAAACAATAAGATTTTACTGTATATCTTGATTTACAGTATGCTTGTAACAGTATGCCCCTCTTAGATATTAGGCCTTTAGATTGAGGTAGATGTTACCTGAGTTTATAGATGTCTTAAATCTTAATTGACAGCACAAAATAACTTAAATGTTTCAAAGTTATTAATTTTATTAATATTACACGAACATATTAAAGGAAATATGTTACACTGGAAATACGGTAACTACTTTATTATTTACAATCAACATCTAGCATATAGTCAGAACTTGGTGCTTTTGACCACATATTTTATTTCCCTGTCAAAATAAGTGATAATTTCAAGGAGTTTTTGTGACAAAGAAATCTTGTATGACACTTAAAATTTAGTGGGTAATCAAAATATAAAATTTAATCGATAATGTTGCCATTGACTTATGTTAGTTGATTGGTGATGCTTGAGTTGGATGAGAATCTTATTGTCAGCTATGAATGTCAATTGTGGTAATTGGTTAATTAATAGGTATTCATGCCTTTTTGTAGCATCTAGAAAGGATCTTCAAGATTTACTGAAAAACATAATAAGTGAGAGAGAATAAGGAAATCTGAGTGTATCAGGTACAAATCTTAAATGGCAAATAAATCAAAATAATTTTAAAACCAGTAATTCTTTATTTATTAAAAAAAAATCTTTACCTGAATATTCAATTTGAACATAGATGCACTTAACAATATGCAGATATCAAATAATATACGTACTGCAAATTAAAGTTTTACAAGACAATCGCAGTGGTTCAATGTTTATTTTTTGTACATTTTCATCTTTTAAACATTCTTTTTAAGTCTACATTGAAGATTGTTCTTTTAGATTTGAACTTTTTAATTATACATGGCTACACTACTTGATGAAGCATATTGTTTCAGTTTTAGGGCAACAGGTTGCACCTGCACAAAAAAGAACACAACTCAACAGCCTGAGAAAAAGAAAGGTTGTTAATTGTACTTTTGATTTAAAGTAATGCCTGTATAAATTTTAAAATACACACATGATCTGCATTTTTTTGGAAGTAAAAAAATTATGACTAGTTTTTATTATTTTATCAGCAAAGAAAACTTTAAGTTTTGATTCTGATGAGGAGGAGAACACAGATCCTTCAGTATTAAAGTATGCCTACAGGTCGGCGGTCGAGACTGTGGTGTCTGTTAGGAGACGGCCACAGAGCCGAGACAAGGTAAATGAAAATTCATGGAGTTAAATTTTACGATTATCTGGAAAAATTAAAAAACGAAGAGTACTTTAGAGTCTACTTGCATATATGAAAGAAGCATAATTGTAAGCATATACATTTTCTTTCTAAGTGGTGCATATATTAACTTATTTAAAACATTGTCACTATTTTCTTTACAGGAGGTGTTAGCACCCTCTCCTTCCGTACAGACACCAGAGGTAAGATAAATATTGATGCAAATGCTCAGTGAGCTTTGTAGCAAAGATGCTTGTACTAATATTTTAGAACTGTGTATCTATCGCTTAGGAAAAACAGTGGGATATTTTCTTTATCTTTTCAGGTAGGTTCAACATCATCAGGTCCAGATTCCACTTTGCAAAGGGTGTATCCCCCAAGTGCATCCCCTAGATTCCAGTATTAAAACCTCAACTCAGAGGTATGTGAACCTTAGTTTGTGGAGTTGACATTGCCAGGGTCAGAAACTCACAGCTTCAGTAAACCGTACTTGGACTGTAATTACATGGGGGTAGGTGAAGTCTATTGATTCACCAACGTTGTGAGGTGTGCTCTGCTAGTTAATATATGTATCTTTTTTTTTTTTTTATAAAACTTAGATATGTCTGAACTGAGTGTAACATAGCTTTATGTAAAGCAAGCTCTTTCCCTTACTTCACAGACTGTTGGAGTGACAGGCTCAGGCCCGAAGTATATTGATTTAGATGCCCCAACATCAAGTTTGGTACAGGGGGCATTTTCCACCCTTTATCCTGACAAAATGGAGCTCAGTTTAACGCAGTCGTGTCACAGCTGCTGTCACACTGTGAAGCAGCTGGTCAATGATGTCAGACAAATGAGAGAAGAAACGGAAAAGATAAAGAGGAAACCAAATGCAAGCTTTCATTACACAGTTTGTAAGTTTATGAACCTAATAAGCACCTTTCTAAGAGGTGAATCAGCACTTTGACATGTCTATTCTTTAAATTAAGTTGGAGAGAAAAGCTTTAAAACAGATTGTCTTTCAATATATATTTACATAGAATGCACTGGATGAAAAGTCTAGTTTCCGCAAAACTGAAACTATGCGGAAACCTTGCTGAAACTTGGCGTTGAAGTTTCCTGTATGGTTTCCGCAATGCGGAAACTATATAATAGTTTCAGCAAGTTTCAGTAGGGTTTCCGTATACTGAAACCATTAGGTTTGTTTCCTAATAGTTTCCGCAAAACGGAAACCAATGTAAAATTTAATGAAACGTCAATTTAACGATACGTTTTAGTTTCAGTAGGTTTCCGTTTCCGGAAACTATTAAGTTCGATTCCATATGGTTTCCGCATGCTGAAACCGTACTGAAACTTTTTCTATTTTTTTTTTTTCAAAAGGGTAGAAAAATCAACTCATATCATCCTTATATTTATTTCCACATTAAAAAAAATGGTTTTATTTTTAAATAGATCTAATATTTCATATTCAGATTTTGAGATGTGCCTGCTCTGTGTAAACTTACACATACCGATATTGATATCAATGATAAGCATATTATACAAGATCCTTGCTTCATATTAAATGTATAAAAATTGTTTATTTCATATTGTGTCGGAATTCAAAAATATTATTTTTAAACAAAATCGATTCCTCTCACAAGGATTTTCTACATTACCCAACTCAAAACTCCCCCTCGGGAATTGATTATTTTGAAAACATACATGCATCATTTTCACAAAACTACGATTACGTTTCATGTAAAGTTGTTTAAAAAGAAAATTAGTGTGTCTTCATGGTGCATGAAATACATATAATTACGAGAGTGAACATAATCTGAGATAGAAAGGTTTGCATTTATATTCTTTATACATGTTTCTATATATATTTTCCTTAATGGATATCATTTCAATAATGTCAATTTGTTAACAATACATATTGACTAGGAAGCCTTTTGTTTACTATTCATATATATATAGTTCAATAGTTACATGTACTAGTTATTTTTATAATAACATTGATTTAATATCCACATAATTATATTTTTTTCCGTCTTCGTAAAAACATTTTATTCGTAAGCCGCGGTTTTACAGCATTAAAAATATTACAAGAAAACATGTCCTGAAAATTTGATGTCATGGTTCCCAGGATTTGCAGCATTTTATGTCAATCTGATTAAAATTAAATCTTCCATTTGTTCCCCAAATGTTTATTTACTCGAGGAACCCTTATATGTAAAAAGTCTGCTTTTGTGAAACAATACCCTGGGAGCGAATGGAAAATCTCAAAATTTTAATTAGATTGTATATTATGTGTAGGCTTTTTTTTTTTTTAATTTTGTTTTATTTCATATATCTTGCTTTCTGATGTTAATTAATGCAATATCACTGAAAACGCGGTATAGTTTTTAGTAGTATGTTCAATTATATTCGTATTGAGATGTATAATGTGCTTAATATGTGATATAGAACTCAGTTTTTCTTTTAAAATAAAATTAATGTAGTCTGTAAGTTGATCAAATTCTCAATTCTTTACGTTGAATAAAAAGCAGTAAAATTTGCAAACAGATTTTGAAATTATATCATTTGAATGGAACAAAACAACCAACGTTTTTGATTTGCAGGTCCTATGCAATTGATGCATATCGAGAAAACGCCTCGAACGCTGTAAACGTACCCATACCTGGTAATAAGGTTACTGCATCGGTTCGAAGATGTGCACAAGTCAAGTGAAATATACCCTGAATTCCATTTATTGAAATATGCATCACAAAAAAGAAATAAACTCCATAAAAGCTCTATAGTAAACACACTGTCATTACTCCGTACACACTAGCACGACGATACACTTAGTCCGTGCTGATCA
>PRKT01000481.1:202333-218547 GCA_003671525.1 Saccostrea glomerata
CTATCCTGTTTTGAATCAATAAGGGGGATCCTTAGTCTCCTGTTTTTGGTGCTATTATTGAAAAACAAATGAACACAATGTACATGCTGGAAATATGATCCTGATGGACATTGATACCCTCCACACAAAATATGTATGTAAGTTAAGATTTTCAAATCTTAATACATTTTCAACACCTGTACTGTAAATATATGAAAAAGTCAAATTATTGTTTATCTAAAAAATTTATTTAATAAACATTTTTTTTTTTCAAATCCAAAGACAGACTGTGGGAAAACTGGGCAGGTGCAAATCATTTCCATCACTTCATGTTCATGTGGACAAAATGGATTCTGAAAATATGAGAAAATCAGGAAATACCATTATTGAAAGTAATTTGTGTTTAAAAAAGTGAAATAAAAATGCATTGAATCAATTAACATAGAATCCATATGTATATACATGTTTGCAATTCTACTGTAAGTTTTATTATTAAAACAATTTTCAATAATCTTGACAGGAATACTTAAATTATGGTTTATAGCTAATATTTAGCATACCATTTTCCTTAAATGATGGATTAACTTGCTGCTTGAATGAATACATTGGTCCAATTTTTGGGGGAATGGCTAGGCCTACAACACAATATACAAGCAGTAATATGCTATGGAATTACTAAACATACATTTTAGAATAAAATGGCATTACATTTTGAAAAAACAAAATTAATCATGCTACATTGTATACTGAAGTGAATTTATTTTATTCATATAAATGGAAAAAAGTTGTGTTACAAAACTTTTATGGGAATGTGACACCTCTGACATTATTGACAGAATATTTTAAAAAACATTTCTGAGTTTCACTTTAACCAAAATGAAAAACAAAGTTACATAGCACATGGATAGTTACTTTAAAAAAAAATGTGAAATGCTCTAGAAGTACACATACCCTAGGGAGATATTGATGCATTTTTTATTTACTCATTCTTTAAGCCTGAAAACTCTTGACAGCTACAATGATAAAAGTATTATACATGTAAATATTTTTAATGTACATGTAATCTAAACAAAAAATGAATATTTTTTTCATTAATTTAGAAATTCTAGGAAATTGCAACCATAGATAAGAAGTGGAGGTTCTATATTTTCAACATAATGATACTGATAGATTTTTTTATACTGTGTAGCATGTTTGTATGTCAAAAGACAACATCATTACTTGTTTAGGCCTAGTGAATCATTGAATGAAACAATAAAAACATCTCATTTAATTAAAAAAAAAATACCTAAGTTTAAATTTGTGTTACTGATAACCTCCATTACTACATATAATTATAGTCTCAAAGAAAATAAGCTAATTGACAAGCTTAGGAACTCAGTATACATTAAGTGAAATTAAATTTAATAATTCTAAAAAGTGTGCAACTTAGTAGGGGGGTGGGGGGGGGGTCATATTCTCGTAAAAGGGGTAAACAATGCCTTGTCTCTTATTTTATCCCTATTTTCTTTAAAGATTGTCTGGTTAATGCATGTAAAACCACTGCAAATCTCAGCTGATGTCGCCACGTTTTTAGATGTAAACAACATTCCGTGTCATCGAGTGCAAGCGCTTTGCTGAAGCCGAATGCAGCCAAACGACACATAAAAAAGAGAATTATTTTAAAGACATGCTATTTAATATACGAGAAAATCACTAGTTATTTTCTATTTAAACATGAAAATATTGCCGTTTATTACAAATTCTTGCAAACATCGGTAAATAGTTATTTTGAGCTCTATTTCCTTATATGGATCAATCAGGGCGGAGCAACTGTCATGACGTCAGACCTCATTATGACCTCATTACCATATTTTTTTCATGTGTTGCCTTAACTGTACTGCGTAACCAAAACGCCCAAATTGAAAGAGAAACTAGACGTACATGTATTATATAGGATTAAACGTTCTTTTTTTTTGAATAAAAGTGCGAAGCACTTTTATGTAAAGTTTGTGAGTAAAAAGGCAGAGTTTACACATCGATAAATTCTGAAAAAAGAACGTTTAATTCTTATAATTCCAATTACGAATTTTTTAAATTATTAAAATTATTTCTCTTAGAGGCCGCCATACAATCCGTTATTTTGTACTGCGTAGGAATACTTCATGCTGCAAAGAAACGAATACAAGATGAATATCGATAAAATCCAACTTAAATTGTCAAAACAATCAATAAATAAACTTATAAAAACTCATTGAATGTTATTTAAGTCAACAAATATCGTAAAAACGCGTATTCTCCAGAATAATTCGTACTTGACCAATGGCCATGTTGACTAACGACAACGCTCATAGTGAAAGTAGCAGACCGACGACGTCCTCGATTTGCTCTGGTTCGTTCAAAGATTTAGGGAGAATATGGGATCTGTAGGATGTAAATATATGAATTTGATGCTGATATGGCAAGAGTTTGAGGTACGTTTCTTTTCCCTATCACAAAGATACCAACTGAGCTGATATGGAACGTCGAGAAAATGACAGCATGATCAGCGATTTTTAATATATTCGATCAGTGCATACTATTAATGCAAGATATATTACTGTAGTCAGCGGCAGCTCACACAAATTGGTCCGACCAAAATAGTTCCATCATGATAAGTAGATACAACATTATTATTCATGATAAGAGTAAAGTTGTGTATGTCATACGTTAAAGAAATCAAAAACAACGTCAAAATACTATTAGAAAATCACTTTTCCCCCGAAATGCAAATAAAAAATATCGATATTCCTACGCTCGCTCCCTCCTCAGCCTTTTTTTTCTTCATGTTTGATAACAGAGAATATTTAGGTCATTCTTCGATTCATATCTTTTCACCGATAAATTGATAATACTATATCAACAATTGTATTAAGTACATGTTTATAGTCCGTTAATTATCTTACAATTTCTTCTTATTAAAAGAAAAAAATAATCATTCTCTGTGTGTGTTTTATTAAATGACGGAATTTTCAATCCCTGGCCGGATTCTGCTCGTGTGTACACTTGGTAAACTGTATGGTATGAAATGTGAAGCAAAACGAGAACTGGGTCGGGGATTCGGGTTCGTGTTGTAGTTCAGCATACCATTTTATATAGAACTTGAATTATGTAAGTAATTTCTGCGACGATTACATTAGTATATTTCAGTAATTTTCAAAACAAAAAAGGTTTTCAGTTTAGAATTTTTCGACCCGGTCCTGATTTTCCTAACCCGGCCATTTTAAACACAAGTTGTTGCAGATGCAAATAATAGAACAAACTATAGTTCAACAGGGATTGTATAATTTTTATTAATCAGAATACGTATTCATATGATCTAATTAAGAAAAGAAAAGTTTTGTCTGCCATCGTAACTTCTCGGCAAAACAAAATGTCTTTTTCTGAGTTCGCTGGATGCGTTTGACAGCTCCATCGCACGTGTGTAGACAAAGGCTAATGTTGGTCTTGCGGACACAGGTATGTGTACTGTTTGTTAGGAGACTGGGTGACCGTAATGCTACGAACTCACGAAATTTACACCAATTCCATAATTAGACAGTGCAGTTTTTTTTTTTATTAAAGTCATTATAAACACTGTTAAACATATTAAATCTAAAAGTCGAATATCTTTGGATATGGGGTCACTCGTGACCCGACAGTGACATAAACATAATATTCCCGCCTATCAGTCCTGTTTGTCGCCAATTTTACTTTATTTAATTTAAATTTGAAGTTTAATTTATTCAATATTTAGCTAAAAAGACCAGAAATAACTGCTTTCATTGTTTATACGATAGCTCAGAAGCTTCGTCAAGAAAGTAGTTCTGATTGAAAAATTCATCGATGTGTAAACTTTTTCTAAAACGTGTTCTCGTCCAATCAAAACACAGGTAATCAATAAATAAAATGAAGGTTGGAATTATTGAGCAATGAACTCACTAAATGATACTTCCTACCTCCCATATGGTTATAATGGCAAAGTCCATATTTCGCTAAACCCATACGTGTCAGATCAAAAAGTAAAATAGGAGATGCATTATGGTAATATGTAATATATTGAAAGTTTCATTAAATTACTCTAAGTGGTGTAAAAGGATTTGCGGATAAGAGATGGTTACCCCAAAGCGTAACAGACAGACGAACAGACATAACGATTACCCCCCCCCCCCCCACACACACACTTTTCAGGCGGGGGATATGATAAACGTGAAATATAAATCACAGGAATGGGAACAATGGGAATTTTCTCGAATACCTTCTCAAACGTATGTGTCGAGCTTGGACAACCGACAAGAGAATTTCTAAAAAGCTATAGTTTTAGGTAGAATGTGGAATTCTCACGAGGAGTTTACTCGAGCTCTCTTCCTATATGCTTTTTCCAATAATCATTAATTATTTATGTCTAGAAATTTAATTCACATTAAATTCTATTTTAATTATCATTGTACCAAAGAATCAAACTCGTTTATTATACCCCACGCGTGACGTATAATGTTTTCGACCCGTCAGTCAGTCCTTTTTTTTTTTGGTCAGCGCAACTTCTCATAAACCACTGTACAGAGTTTTTGTCGAATTTTGCAGATATTTATAGGAGAGAATGTGTGTGTAGATTTGCACATTACCAGGAAATTCCGAAATCTTTATTTTTTCGGGAATTTCCGCACTTTTACATTGAGATTTTGGCCATATCTTAAATATAGAGGTGAGCAATTTGTCAGCGCAACTCCTCATAAACCGCTGCACACAATTTCGTCAAACTTTGCAGATATTTAGGTAACAATGTGTATAGATGTGCATATTACAAGGAAATTACAATTCCTCTATTTTTTTTCTTGGAATTTTTAGCACTTCGACTTTTGGGGGAGCGTGGGGTATGTGAACGTGCTCACTTTTTCTTTCATAGTGCATAAAATTATAAATAACTTTAAATCAAATTATATTAGGTCTAATAAAGCCAATACACAGTATTTATTTGATAATAATTGATCATAAAGAAAAGAAATCCAATCTGTTTCAGATGTTTTTCTTACATTATTTTTATGAGAGTGTTATGCATGTTTTATCCCCCCCCCCTTATATCACGGGAAAATATCTTCAAAAGGTGAATGATTCATAATAATGCCTGCTTTTTTAAATGAATTTGATGAAGTTAGACCATGTATTTAATCGTAAATTTTATTTACAACATGTACAGACAAGAGTAATGTTTACTTTTGAAAGAATTACTTTTTTTTCAGTCAACCACACTGAGCTTTCAACCTTTGATATTTTCCCTGACAAAATAAAATGATCGGCATGGGCCACGTGTGTCCAAGCATCTTTTACTGTTGGGTTAGCGATGGATTACCTGACTTCTCAGATGCATTTTTCAATAAATATAAAATAGGATAATTCTTTCGACATGTGCACATCCCTGTAGCGATAGCAGAAGTTAGGTAAATGTTTTTATCACTGCGTTTGACGCGTTTTCTCGACCTGCATAGGTGTTTGATGTACATGTATGTATTACGTGTTAGTTTATTTTCTATATTGTTGCAAATGCATTCAATAATAATTTAATTCTCGGTATAGTTCTATTTTTTGTTGAATTTTTACTTTTCATACATGCATTTGGTCAGTTTATGGACTTCTGAAGACTTTGTTATCGGAGATGTGTACATGTCGACAGTCAGGCTAGAAAATCACTCAAGTGAAGCAATCGTACAAGGCTATATATAGCAGGTACAGGTGACCAAAATTTTTAGATTAAATATGGCGGAATCGAAGAAATATGGCGGACAAAGGCGTACAGGAATGTAGTAAGTCGTACAAAGATGAAAAATGATGCCTTTTTAAGAGTTCATGTCAGCTTTAATGTCCAAACTTCATTAAGCCACCTTTAAGCTGAGCTTAATGGTGACTCAATGGTCAAACGTCATAAAACAACTTTTACGCATCTTATATCAAATCTTTGAACTAACTTGTTAAGTTTAATTGCAATATCATTTACGCAAAAATTTCAATTCATAATTTTGTTGGATCGTCATTTCAATATAGCATGCTTGTCAACATGCATAAACTCGGGCACTGAGAACAAAGTCAGTTAATAGCCACAGGTGCTTGCTCCCGGTGTCTAATAATTATTTTTAAAAAAATCATTTACAGGAATAATAAAACAAGAGGCCCATGGGCCACATCGCTCACCTGAGAAGCTTCGACCATTCTGTTCTTTACCAGATATCCCCTTTATAATACATATTGTGACCCCACCGTACCCAAATGATATTATTTAGACAATTTAAAATGTAACTACGACAGGATGCTTTGATTTCCCATTGTAGAACTTTGTGGCCCCGCCCTATCCCCGGGGGTCATGATTTGATTGATTGATTGTATATTGTTTAACGTCCCTCTTAAGAATTTTTCACACATATGGAGACGTCACCGTTTGCCGGTGAAGAGCTTCAAATTTAGACCTAGACTCGGCACTCGGGGTCATTGAGCAGTGAGGGTTCTTGATCGTGCCAGCGCCTACCGCGACACGGGACCTACGTTTTTAAGGTCATATCCGAAAGACCTGTGACTCTCACTTCTGATGCCGAGCGCTTGGCGAAAGAACAGTCACTACCTATTTTTACGTCTTAGGTTTGACGCGGCGCCGGGAACGAGAATCGAACCCGGGCCTCCCGATTACGAAGCGAACGCTCTACCACTAGGCTACCGTGAACGGTAGGGTCATGATTTGAACAATATAGAATCTACACTACTCCAAGATGCTTCCACATAAGTTTCAGCTTTTCTGGCCCAGTGGTTCTTAAGAAGAAGATTTTCAAAGATTTTACCTATATATTTCTATGTAAAACTTTGATTCCCCATAGCGGCCCCGCCCTACCCCTGCGGGTCATGATTTAAACAATTTAGAATCTACACTACCCAAGGATGCTTCGACATAAGTTTCTGCGTTTCTCGGGGGTCATGATTTGAATAATTTAGAATCTACACTACCCCAGAATGCTTTCACGTAGGTTTCAGTTCTTCTGGCCCAGTGGTTCTTGAGAAGATGATTTTTAAAGATTTTCCTCTATATTTCTATGTAAAACTGATTCCCCATAGCTGCCCGCCCTACCCCCGGGGGCCATGATTTTAACAATTTAGAACCTGCACTACCCACAGAGGGCCTCCATCTCCTCGTCAGGAACACTTAAGTCAAGAACTTGACATCTAAGAAATATGAAAACATTGTAAAACACGGGAAAGAGGAGTATTAAATGAAATTATTTATCATCAATGCAAGTTTTGGAGTCATATGTCTATGAAAAATAATTTTTAAAATTACAATCTTAAATTCTAAGACTAACTTTTATTTAAATAATGTCTGAATGCTGTTTTAAACATACAGGATACAAATGATTTAACGTGGCCATACTGCAGTACATGTGTGACATTCCAGCATATTCCAACGTCTTTCATTCTGTCTTGACATGGTTCATTGAGATATTGTCCGTACTGCCGAGATGTAGGAGAGTATTGTTAACATCTGCACAAGACTATCCATCTCTCAAATCGTAGGTTTCTAGATTCGAATCATCCCCTTAGGTAGGGAGATGGCTTTGGTAAACGTGGTTGTGAAAGTGAGCAGAAACCAAGATCTGATACATGTGAAGAGAAATTGAACTGCGCAAAGAATTTGAGCTGAAAAAAAGTAAGTCCTAGAAAGCTAGAAACAGGTCGTAAAGGAATACTCCCTTCAGAAACTCCCGTACCACAGTAAGATGCAGCAGATGCAACCAGACGGGATACATACCTTTGCAGAATTTGTAAATCATTTTTAAGATTTGTTGACTAGAAAACTGAGTTCAGAGAAAGTCTTACGGTGTGAACACTCATATAGACGATTTACAACGAAGTGGACGAAGAGCAGCTAGAAAGTAGGTTTACGAACAAGACGTGATTGTGAAACACTCTGCGCCCGGCGAAATCAAAGCACGATAGAAGCTATTTTTAGCATTTAGGTCACAGTCAAGGTCATTGACCTTGGAGACAATTGAAAGAACTTTATAAGTGGAGTTTGCATACCTGATATGAAATCTCTTATCTCTCATAGTTCGAAAGTTATGACGAAGGTTTAAAAAAGACGATTTAGCATTTAGACCACAGTCAAGGTCACAAGGTCATTTGACCTTGGTGTTATTTGTAAGAACTACATAAGTGGAGTATGGACACCAAGTATGAAGTCTCTATTTTTCATGGTTTCAAAGGTTTGGTGAATTTGCAGAAAAAAACTTTTCTTAGCATGAAGGCCACAGTCAAGATCACAAGGTCATTGACTATGGTGTTATTTACATTAACCTGATTAGTTGAATATGCATGTCAAATATGAAGTCTCTATCTTTCATGGTTCAAAAAATTATGGTGAAGATTAAAATTTGCAGAAAAAAGCTATTTTAAGCATATAGGCTAGTCAAGGTCATTGACCTTGGTGTAAACCAAATGAACTTGATTAGTGGAGTATGCATACCAAATATAAAGTCATTTTTTATCCTTTTTTCTTAAATGGTTTATAGAAATACATTACATAGATTAATAACATATCCTCCTGTCTTTTCTTACTTTTTATTATGTAGATAATGTCATTTGCATTCAATATCAGTTTTTTTTTTATTATAAAGCTAATAAATTGTCTTTTATTTATTCAACGATCCTTTGCGCTGAATGATTTCTCCGGTGGTCCATTTCTCTTTCCCGCGGTAATCCCTAACGGCCACGTGTTGTCCAGTGTTAAATTCTCTTAATTTCTCTGCTTTGATGGTGATTGCAGTTTTCATTTGCTTATCATTTACAGTTCGTCCCAGGTCAGGTTTGATGAGGTCAAAACGGCATCTAAGGTTTCTTCCCATGAATAATATCGCTGGCGTTTCATTTGTTGTGGCGTGAGGTGTGTTACGGTACGTAAGAAGAAAATTCTTATGAATGTCCGCATTTTCTTTATCCATGACTTTCATGCCTTGTTTAAAAGTTTGAAAAAAACGTTCTGCCAGACCATTTGTTGCAGGATGATAGGGTGCTGATCGGATATGGTTTATTCCGTTTAGCTTCATAAATTTTTGAAATTCTTCAGACACAAATTGTGAGCCATTGTCGGAAACAAGCTGCTCCGGTAATCCGTTTCTTGCTAAGATATTACGCAAAGTAATAATCGTTTTGGTTGACGTGGTTGTCTGCATAGGAATAACCTCTGGCCATTTTGAATGTGCGTCCACGACAATAAGAATTATGTGTCCTAAAAATGGTCCTGCGAAATCAATGTGGATACGTTTCCACGGCGCTGACGGCCATTCCCATGGATGTAAGGGTGCGGTTTTCGGATTATGGCGTTGTTTCTGGCATCCAGCACAGCCTTTAACAAGCTTTTCGATTTCCGAATCGATCCCTGGCCACCAAACGTAGCTTCTCTTCAGAAGTTTCATTCGCACGATTCCAGAGTGAGCTGAATGGAACATTTCAAGTACTCTTTTACGAAATCGTTGTGGAATGATAACTTTGCATCCCCATGATGCAGCCTTGACTCACAGTCAATTCATTCTTTCTATTGAAGTACGCATTCAGATTTGGATCCTCGTTTTCAGTCCAACCATTTACATTGCAGTCGTTACTGTTGTGAAATTGTCACAATTAACAATGTTTAATTTTACTATTCATTTTCTATTTTATTTTGATTTTCTGAAATTGGTATTATATGTCATCTCATAAGTGTAATTATGTTCCCCAAACGAAGTTGGGGAACATATTGTTTTTACTCTGTTTCTTCTTCTTCTTATTATTAAGGTCTTCCGTCTTCAGCGGAAGACCTTATTGTTTTTCTTAGGTTTCTTTTCCACTGTTTTTCTTCTTCTTATTTTTTTTTCTTACCGATTTTGTGCACGCGAGTTCTCGGAAACGGCTCGATGGATTTTCATGAAACTTTCAGGTCTGATAGAACATCAAAAATCTCATACAGTTATCGGTTGCTGCAATTGGGAAAACATCACGTACTCTGCAAAAAAAGTATCTCATGATATAGTAGAAATTTTCAAATGGCTAATTGTTTAACTGAAATTGAAAAGAGTGAATCCCCTAAAGTCATTATCTATTGTAAAAACATCAAGACATGTTCCATTACTTACTTTCTTTTTAGAAGAAAACTCGTAGCCAATGATTGTTACTTGGGACAATCTTTAGCCTGAAATTGTTTGTATGCTATGTTTCACCACTCTACTCGAGATAAAAACAAACAAACACACTGGTACCCAAACCCCGAATGGGTAGCAGTCGGGTGGCGTTCTGCATGTATTTTGTTAGTGCACTCTTTTTTGTCCCCCGCTTGAAAAGTGGGGGATATTAATTTGGGTCTGTCCGTCCGTCCGTCTGTCCGTCTTTCTGTCTGTCTGTAACGCTTTCGTTTCCACACGATATCTCGAGAACCCTTTGAGCTTTCGCAATGAAATTTTGCATAGCAACTCCCTATGGGCTAAAGAAGACCCCTATTGATTTTGAGGTCAAAAGGTCAAAGGTCAAGATAATAAATTCGCAAATTCTGTCTGTTGTAACACTTTCGTTTCCGCGCGATATCTCGAGAACCCTTTGAGCTTTTGCAATGAAATTTTATATAACAACTCCCTGTGGCCTAAGGAAGACCCCTATTGATTTTGAGGTCAAGAGGTCAAAGTTCAAGGTCGTAAATTTATACATTCTGTCTGTATGAAACACTATCTTTTTCGGGCGATATTTTAAGAAGATTTTTAGCTTTTGCAATGTAAATGTTATACCAAAACTCCCTAGGACCTCTCTCACCCCTCTCAAAGTGTCTTGCCCCGCTTGTTTTATCTGTACTTATTGTATTACATGTCGCTATTTTTAGCACAGGGGCATGAGGCGAGTTATAACGTATAAAACAGGTTCTCGGTGGACTTTATATTCTTATAAGATCTAAAAGAACTGTTTAATGAATGTTAAATTAGACACCATGCATTGTGTAAAATTTTGACAATATATCGAACGTGAATCTATACATTTATGTGACTTCATCTTTGCATAAAAACCTACAAGTTAAAGCGGCGCCGTGGTCTAGTGGTTATGTCTCTCGCTTCACATGTGAGAGGGCCCGGGTTCGCATCCCCATTGATGTAATCTTTTTTTTTTTCGAAATAGGTTTTTTTTTAACTAAATGATTGTATTCAGCATGCGAAATGAAAAATGTATGAGGTCTGGCTTGAACAAACTCATAAAATCATCATTACGGTGTGATAAATATTCCATATAAAGACTCTTCAATACACATAATAAAGAATTAGCAATCAAACCTTTATATCCATATTTGCATATTTTATTTGCTTCAGTATACATGTATACATTTAATAATTTTACAAATTCAGTCAAGGGGATACAAACCCCCCCCCCCCCCCCCCCCGAACTGGTTTACTTTTTCCCTAAGCGGGGGACACAAATTCTCTGAATTAGCTTGTTTTAATAGATTTTAAAAAATACTAATACAAATGAGGCATTGAGAGGATGCATCTATCTGCCTTACAGTAGACTTGAAATAAATGAAAGCATAGTTTTCCCAGGGTCTTGTATCATTAGGAGTTTTCATATTTTAACTGATCGATCTATTTTGATCATCTCAGATATTTCACGTATTATATGTAACATGGACAATTGAACGTGACATTATTGTGTGTTGCATGAGTATCTAGCACAGGCACTTGTTTCTGTAATAAATTTTTGACCCATAGTATAATAATAACGCAAGGTATCTAACTCCGATTTACACCGAGTATCCCCCTCCCTTAGAATCGCGCTCATTTACACTTTCAGAGGAAATGCACGGGTAAACTGTTTATACCTATGTCTTCTACGATAATTTATCTACACAACCATATCTGGCATGCTTGTCTTTATTTTCTTTTATCTCCGTAATCAGGTCAAAACTCTGCTCGCCGAGAGGAAATTAAAACTGTACCATAGAATTGTATGTTATAGTCTCGGGCAAAGAATTAGACCTCGAATTTAACTGGCTAAAAATCTGTTTCTAAAATTACCCAGGAAAAACATCGTAGCGTTTTTATGGAAAATAAGACACTATGAATTTTTATTAATTTAATGCAATATTTAAAATCTGGGATTGAATTTTTAAACCCACGCATTCTTTAATTTTTCTCTTTGCCCGAGATTAGAACATACAATTCTATGGTACAGTTTTAATTTCCACTCGGCGAGCAGAGTTTTAACGCAGATTACGGAGATAAAAGACAAGAGGCCCAAGGGCCTTGAATTGCTCTTCTGATAAATGATATAATCTATCTGAAGACCCAAGATGCATCAACTGACAAAGTTTGATGATTCTTAGCCAGTTAGGGCTGAAGATATTTAAATGTAACTATAAAATTCCATAAGTAGGTCAAGGTGACCTACTTTTTGATTGAAATTTCATGAGGACACAAGATGCATTAATTGACAAAGATTGATGATTCTAAGCCAATAAGTACTTGAGATATCCGAAAGTGGGTCACAGTGACATACTTATTGGTCAACATTCTCTGAAAACCCAAGGTGCATCAACTGACAATTCTAAGCCAATAAGTACCCTAGCATACTTAAATATAGCCATTAATGTCACAAGTAGGTCACCGTGACCTTTTTAAGATGATCATTCTCCAAGAACCCAAGATGCTTCACATAACAAAGTTTGATGATTCTAAACCAATAAGTACCTGAGAGACATAAATCTAGCCAAAAAATGTCAAAAATAGGTCAGCGTGACCTACTTTTTGATTGTCGATGTCCGAAAACCTAAGATGCATCAACTGACAAAGTTTGATGATTCTTAGCCAATAAGTACCCGAGATACTTAAATCTAGCCATAAAATGTCAAAAGTAGGTCACCGTGACCTACTTTTCGGTTGACATTTTCTGAAGACCAAAGATGCATCAACTGACAAAATTTGATGATCATAGGTCTTATAGTATTCAAAATATATTCATACTTAGATGGGGTACTACCCACAGTGCTGTCAGGTGAGCTACACCTACACAGGCTACCTAAAGAAGACTCCAGGGAATCAGTGGACATCATCCCTGGTGAGCTAAATTGGGGCTGGGAAAACCGTACCTCTTTCCGATACACACTCCTCCTCCCTGGGAATGCCCGAGTTCAGGCCGGGCGTAAGTACAGAGGGACCCCCCAGGGCAACCCCCCTCCCACACGGCCTGACATTGACTGAGCAAATGGAGATGTGTGACGGGAAGTAAAGCTCCCGCTATATACATATGGTGAATAACCCCCTGCCCCGGGGTATCCCCCCACCCTACCCAGGGGTGTGAGGAATGACATTTGCCCGCGTGACCGCCGGGATACTTCCCAGACCTAAGGCCGACGCGGCTTCCTCCAAAGACATATCCATACAATGTGAAAATGCACAAAATAAATGTCAAATAAATCACAGCAATAATAATCACTTGCAATAAATACAGATAAAAATTAATTCCAGTTGATTCAAATCAAAATTCGATTGGGAAAAAAAAGTACAAAAATCACCCGCGCATTCAGCAACAAAAATGGCGGCTTGGGTGATGGCCAAAAAAAACCCCGTAACTTTTCAGAAGTACGGGAATCTAAAGCACCGGGCCCCGCGAATTGGGCGCCAGTAAAGTAAACCCCATAGTGATGATACCACGGTTTATTATATATATGCTACAATATACAACTGTATGCAGGTTGGGTCCTGGCCCGGGGGAAAGACTCACCAACTTCTCGTCACGTCTTGTCTCTTGGCCATCGTCCTGGAGAAAGAGGCCTGTGCGACTGTCCCGCCATCTGACGTCACCTTGTCAGTAGGTCGTACCCCGGGACAGTCGCACAGATACTACAGCCTTATATCAAAAAAAAAAAATTCAAAAAAAAAACAATCTTTTTCGAAAATAGATTGTCACACAAAGAATTTCATTCATTTGCCGTACATGTATATTTTCTCATTAGAGATTTCAAAAAAATTGCGTCATTATTTTCCATTAAAATTCTGGAAGAAAAAATGGTCATATCAAACTGATCATGATTACCCCTTTTCACTGTAATACGTCTTGTTAAAAAAAAATCTATGAAATATTAAAATTTATACCGGTATGTAATAAGTAAAGTCAATACGGAACAAAGAACAGAAGCCCCTGTCGAGACTGTAGCTCTACTGGTTTGTACTTATCAAAAACCATTGCAATATTTTATGTATCTATGTGTAGTCTACTTGTGTGCCAACTTATTTTGAAATCAAACTAAAACTGTAGAAGGAGTAGCGTTTTAAAGGAATTTCACAGAAAATTCTATTTTTAGTAACTATGGTAATATCGTTTATCGAAATCAAAAACCGATGCACTATTATATGTATCTAAGTGTAGTCTACTTGTGTGCCAAATTATATTGAAATCAGACCAAAACTGTAGAAGAAGTAGCGTTTTAAAGGAATTTCACAGAAAATTCTATTTTTAGTAACTATAGCAATACCGTTCATTGAAACCAAAAACCGATGCACTATTCTATGTATGCTAGTGTAGTCTACTTGTGTGCCAAGTTATATTGAAATCAGACCAAAATTGAAGAAGGAGCAGCGTTTTAAAGGAATTTCATAGAAAATTCTATTTTTAAGTAACCATGGCAACACCGTTCATCGAAATTTAAAACCGATGCACTATTCTATGTATCTAAGTGTAGTTTACTTGTGTACCAAGTTATATTGAAATCAGACCAAAACTGTAGAAGGAGTAGCGTTTTAAAGGAATTTCACAGAGAATTCTATTTTTAGTAACCATGGCAACACCGTTCATTGAAATCAAAAACCGATGCACTATTCTATGTATCTTAGTGTAGTCTACTTGTGTACCAGGTAATATTGAAATCAGACCAAAACTGTAGAAGAAGTAGCGTTTTAAAGGAATTTCACAGAAAATTCTATTTTTAGTAACCATGGTAACATCGTTCATCGAAATCAAAAACTGATGCACTATTCTACGTATCTTAGTGTAGTCTACTTGTGTGCCAAGTTATATTGAAATCAGACCAAAACTGTAGAAAAAGTAGCGTTTTAAAGGAATTTCACAGAAAATTCTATTTTTAGTAACCATGGCAATACCGTTCATTGAAACCAAAAACCGATGCACTATTCTATGTATGCTAGTGTAGTCTACTTGTGTGCCAAGTTAGAGCAGATTTCAAAACCCCTAAAGGATTACATTGTTTGTGACGAGCTGACGCTTTGCTTGTCGAGAACTTTAAATTCTACGTTACATTCTCGCCACATCAAAGGAAGTAGCCGAGATAGCATCTCCCCCACGCTAAAGTCGGTCAGCTGCAATACACATCGCCGACGTTTAACGGGTTTACAAAAGGGGACAGAAAACGCAAATCTTATTAAACAATTAAGAAAGAGCATTATTTATATTATATGCATTTTTAGAGTCCATAATAAATTAAAGGCCGTGAAAATTTAATTTTATAGCATTTACCATTTGTATATATGGCACGGTATACATGCGATATAAAATGATGTACATGGTCAATTTAAATTGCTGGATTTTAAGTATTTCGCCCTGGTCATTCTTGGATTGTGTAGTAATTTTCAAATCACTAGTACTGTTGATGTGAAATGATTTTTCTGGGGAAAAGAGAAATATTCCGTTTATGTATCAAACCATGAAGTGAAAGACTTGAGAACTAAAGTACACTTGTATACATAGATTTTTTTTCAAGAAGAGAAGTATCCCTATTCACAATTGTCAATAATTACATCAAAATACTAAATTAGAACGGGTGCAGAGTTTTGCTTAAAAAATACACACGTATAATAGCTCTCTCTCTCTCTCTCTCTCTCTCTCTCTCCAGGAAACGTTTCAGTGGCTGCATATATGTTTTTTCACTCTGTTGCATCAGTGATGTTTAAAATATGATCAGGTATTTTCATTAACTTTGCACACTGATTTTATAATTATCAGTAAGCACACATTAAATCCATTCTGATTGCTCATATACGACATACATGCAGTGCTGCAGAATTTTTTTTAATACTGCGCATTATGTAGAAAAGTACTCAAAAGCACATTTTCGCAATCCTTTATAAAACGGAGATTTCTCTAAGAACATGTAAATACCCATAACAGGGAACCCATACTAAGCACTACGTATGCAGAGTTTTTGCAAACAGCAACATATCCTCCATATATGGGGGGGGGGG
>PRKT01000481.1:218581-249819 GCA_003671525.1 Saccostrea glomerata
GAAAAACAGGTGCGATTTCAGCAACTGTGGGACAATTTTATCGAATGCTAAGACAACTTTTAATAACTATGCGATTCAATGAATATTTATATTGTACTAAAGGCCGGTATACACGGTAAGATTTGTATTATAAGATTTGTATTATAATACAAAATCTTACTGTGTATACACTCTTAATACAATGTATCATAAGATTTTTCGAATCTTATAAGACTGTATTAAGAATAGAGCAATGCTCTATTTCCTAATACAAGTCTTAACTCACCTTTCACTTTCAACCAATCAAATGTACTCACATTGGGGGTCATCCTATTTATATCATTACTAAATAAAGCACATGGAAAATAATAAAGGCAGACTTTTCGAGTAAATATATCGAAAAACTCGTGGTTTTATGGGAAGGGGAGGAGGACTTGTGGAATATATCAAGCTGTAGCTACCACAAAAAAGATGCTAGAAGCAGAGCTTATTATTATCGTTTTTTATTATTTTGACAGAGAGAGAAATATGGCAGGAGAAAACACGTGGAAATAATAGTTTATTTACAATCTTATAAGATATGTATTAGCGTGTGTACAAGAAGGTATTATAATACAAAAGTATTATAATACTTGTATTATACTACAAATCTCATCGTGTATACCGGCCTTAACGCGGTGGAACTACAAGAGGCCTATGGGCTGCATCGCTTACCTGAGCTCTGTGGCGAAGAAAATAGCAGAAATCAGCTCAGTATTGAAAGTTTAAATGCATAAGTGGTCCCAATCTACCAAGGCCGTAACTGCTATTGAAGCAAGTGAGGCAAATGCTTCACCAAATTTTTGCACGTGTGCTGCAATCTGATTGGCTGAAACTTGAAATGGCTATAATTCCCTTGGTTTTCAACCAAACAGGATGGGATTTAGAACATAGATAGATATAAGGGCCTCCTACAAGAAGGTATGGTCATCATGCACGTGCACGCACGTTCGTGCATTTGGAACGAGTGGAAATAAAAAATACTCTTGAATAAGCGATTTTTAATACTTTTGGACTAAATGCTTTAATATAGAGTATATCTAAATATATAGAAAGTGTAGACAAGATAATATGATCATTATGCACGTGCATTCACATGGGCACGCGTGCAATGTTAAAATTTGAATATATTTGGTATCCTTTTGGGAAAACGCTGTTAAAGTAAAAAATGCACAGATGTTGTCTTATTTAAAAAGGCTTACAGGGAATATGGCACCAAAAGGGAGTTTGGGAGCGTTTGGGGAACATCTGTAACGGTTCCCGTTACAATAAGCACTAGTTTATGATGAATTCATGATTTGCAGCGTGCCGGACAATGTTTGCATGAATTTTATAACATGTGATGCTATTTTTACAAAAAAGATAGCAAAGCATGTGTCCATGTCGAAAGAGCCATCGAAAGAATTAAACGATTCAAAATCCTATCTGGAAAAGTGAAACTGTCTGTATACACATTAATAAATCAAATTTGGTATGTATGTGCCATGCCTATAATTTTTTATCCTCCTTGCATTCAAGACAATAACTAAAACCAGAAGTCTGAAGCTCTACTGGTTTGTACTTTTAGCAAAGGAAGAGAAAAGTACTTAAGTTGAGAATTGAAACTTTATAAAAGCAATGAAAAGAATAATGATCCTTGATTAAGCCTCTTTATGTTCTTAGTGTAGTCTACTTGCATGCCACATTATATTATAACTGCATTTGAAGCAGGGACGTAGCAACCTGGGGGGGGGGCCCCCCCCCCCCCCCCCCCCAATGACGAAATAGGATTTTCGAGTTTGGGCAATTTTTAATTTTCGTTTTTTTTTTCTTTTTCTTTTTACTTGTCAACTTTTTCAGGTAAGTAAAAAAAAAAGTTTTCTATGGTTGCCCCCCCCCCCACTTTCAAAAACGATGCTACGTGCCTGTGAAGTAGCATTTAAAGAGTATTTAACAAAACAATCTAGTTTAGTAACCGATGCAATAATATTCATCGAAATCAAAACCCATCAACAGAATTGTGTATCTAAGTGTAGTCTACATGTATACCAAGTTTTATTGAAATCAGGCCAAAACTTTAGGAGTAGCATTTTGAAAGAATTAATACAGTGTATTGAACAGATAAAATTGTAGTTTATTAAAGAGAAAAAAGGATTTCTTGTAATAAAATCATCCAAATAAAATTTTTAAATATTTATTTCACCAAGCTACTAGTTTAACTATGTAGACACTAGTGACAACTTGGTATATTTATAGATGAACATGGGTAAAAATGTCTCAGAAATTAGACCCATAGAACACTGGTGGAATGGCAAAGGGTGCTTCTTTTTTTTGTTAGGATACCCATATATGCTGGCGCCCCTTTTGTTTTCTTAAAAGGTTGTGAGGGGGCAAATTACAGTACCTGGGGGAAAAAAACGCCCCCCCCCCTTCTCACAACGAAAAATGTAAACCAGGCCTAAAGCTTTGGAGTGGATGGGGCGACTGCTTTCACATTTTACAGATGTATTCTAAGATTTACATACAGATGCAATGTTGATGTTTTGACACATCTGTAAAAATTGTTATGCTTTTTCATAGATTTATTTTTTTATAAAACTGCAGTAACTTAATTGAGTCCCTGAATGTCAGTAGTCACTAATTTGGTTTTCATGTATAAAATATTGTTTTTTTTTTTTTTTACAATAGTAACTAAAAGCAAGCCATGATTTTTAGCTCATTATGTTGTACATATACAATGTTGATGCTTTGATATATCTTTAAAATGTGTTATACTTTTTCATAGATTTATTTTGTTCACACAATACTTAAGTAACATAATTGAGTAACTTAAATTTTTCTTTGTTGTGAATTTGAATAAATAGTATTATTAATATAATTTCTGAGAATACAGATGTCATCTTATTTGAAATTTGTTTTGTTATTTACTATATCCTCAAGGTTCACTCATCAATATTCAATAAAAAATGTACCCCACCTGAGAAACTTGAAGATTCTCATAAGCTTATTCCAGTATGAGAATTTTAAAGAAAATTCAACAAGAAAAAAAAATTATTCCAATAAATCTATTTAGATTCCATCAAGGGAAACCCCAAGATTCCCGATAAGTTTCCATGATACGGAAACTACTACCTTTCAATTCCCTTAGGTTTCCAACCTTTAGAAACTCAAGGTTTACTATATGAATCCAAGCAGTTTCCTATTCATGGAATCTTTAAGATTTCCGACTAGTTTCATCCACGGAAACTACTACGCTCCGATTCCATAAGGTATCCCGAGGCACGGAAGCCAGTGGAATCTTCAGGTTTCCTTATGGTATCCAAGTGGTTTCCAAAACATGGAATCCTTGATATTCCCGACTAGTTTCCCATCCATGGAAACACCCTACGCTCCGATTCCATTAGGTATCCCGAGACACGGAAACCAGTGGAATCTTTAAAGTTCCCGTATGGGAAACTTACGGAATCAAGGGAAACCTCATGATTCCACTGGCTTCCAAGCCTCGGGATACCTAATGGAATCGGAGCGTAGGGTGTTTCCGTCGCACGGAATCAAGGGGAAATATCCCGTATCCCGCAGGGAAAACACAAGGAAACATAATATAATCTTGAGGTTTCCATATGGTTTCCATAAGGTTTCCCACAATGGGAAACTGTTTTTTTTCACCCAGTGCTAGTGATCGTTTAGTCGAGATGTTAAAAGACGAGTCGGCGGACACCCGGGAAGTTATCTCTGTGGACGATGACAGCCAGACAGAATTGAGTGACTATTTCAGTGATCGTGACACCGACTTTATCTGTGAAAATCAGGAAGCTGACGAAACTGATCTCACGCAGAGATAAAAAAAATTGTCTGGTGTTAAATAAGACAGTGAAACGTAACCTAGACGGCACAGAAGAGATAAGGAGAGACTCTCATATCGTTTATTCGTAAGACCTAAATCCCGACGAAATTGACTTTCCAAATGTGGCTAGTGAAATCCTAAAGGAGGTACCGAAACATTTTGAAGACGGCCATGTTCGTATAGTGAAAGGAGACATTTCTGTATGAGCAGAAATTTAATATTTTGATGAACAGTCTTGTAAATATTTAAAATTGTCATGATTTATTTGTATATATTGACTGCTCGCAACGAGATCCTAAGTTGTTGCAATATATTTTTTAATGCAGAAATAAAAGAAATAAATAAAAAAATAATGTTACAATGGAATTACAATGTATTAGTATTGATGTTTCATTTAGTTGCACCTTTGTTTTTATAAGTAAATTGTGAACACCTCTAGATCCATAAAGTATTTTTGAATTGGCACCTTCTCTGAAAAACCAATGGGGGGTATTTATCCCTATTGGACAGTTCTAGTTACATTTATTTGCATAATCAATTAAAGACATTCATACATTTATTATTTAAAAGATACATGTAAATAATTGTACACATCAAAATCAAATGTCAATTAACACTATTTAAAGGTTGAGGTAGTATGGTTATGACTTCCAGGGATGGAATCCAAATTTTACCCGACCTTTTCTGCTATCTGAAATGATATGACAAAATAAATATTTTTTAAGCAATTAATGGCATTTCAAATTCATTGCATCGATAAAACACATACTTACCATACAAGCACAAACTTACAACCCTGTAAAATTCAAATTGCTTTGGGGTGGGAAATGGCTTTCTTTAACGTGAGAACTTCCAGTATCCTTTCCTCTCGTTTGCAAATTAAATAGTACAAAATCATTATGCTTATTTTGATGAGGAGAATAAATGAAATTACACATAGAATTGCCTTGGGACTCGTCCAATCATCTGGCAAGGTAAGGTCACCCATTAATATAGGTGTAGCAAGGCTATTGAATATTTTTTCATTATTTCGAACCTTTTTGAGAACTTTAGCCATCTTAAAATCATTCTCCTTGTCAACAGCAAGAAGATGTTGATACTTACCTTTGTGAAAGTCAATTTCTGGAATTTTATCCTCCTTGTTTGCTTTGTTATCGTGGAAAGATTTTTTACCTCGTCCTTAACGTCAATGAAATAATTCCTTAGCATTTTCACATTAGTGAAATGCTGATTCTCTGCCTCTACTAAACTATCCCTGTGACAGATTTCTGAAGAAGTCTGTATCAAGGTTTACCGTCGTAAACTGTACAGTCACAGTGGACTGATCTGTACCAAGCTAATACCGTCGTAAACTGTACAGTCACAGGGGACTGATCTGTACCAAGCTGATACCGTCGTGAACTGTACAGTCACAGGGGACTGCAATCCTACAGTAGGAACATCCAGAACAATCCATTGTTTAACCATAACATGTAAAATTACTTAATCTTTGATACATAAAACAAAACAGTGAGGCATTTTTTTTATAAAGAACTGAAGCGGACATGTTCAAGGATGAAAGCACAGATTATGCTAAACACAAGATCATTCAGTAATATAAATAAAAGCTCATTTCCTCCTGGGACTAACTACATGGGTCTTTGGAGATTCTGCATGTATCGAAATTTCCACCTTCGAACTATCTAAACAATTTCACGGAACGACTGCATAAATAAGCCCTTGTTAAATCTAGTTCTGTGCATATGCCTGTAATTGAAGTTGTGTATTTTAACTTGATAGTGCTTATTTACATCAGAGCGGGGGTATTACTAGTGAGCATTGGCTCACAGATTTCTTGTTCAGTAGGCAGAAATACATATTTTGATTCTAAGTTTGGTTCTCTATGTCCCCTGGTTTGGAGCTGGGGTGTTGGGGGTAGATTCCATTACTTTATAAAACGAAAGTATTGGCAAAGAGAGATAACTGCTGAAGATGTTCCCATTGAAAAATGAATGCTGCTATGAGTCCCTTGGGATTAATTAGCTTTCCTCCTGAAGAAAATCCAGAGCATTATCTTTATCTGTCAAATTGAGATGAATAACCACCTCCATCTGCAAAGAAGTTTGTTTTTGGAGTTAAGTCGATTTGGAATGGTATGAACACTGAAATATAGATTAAAGAAGATTTTTTGATTTACTATTTTCACTTTATGTTAATTCATGAATATTATTAATTTTTAGGATAGTTGTATAAAAACCCCATTCTATCATTAATACTTATTATTAAGTTCTTATTATGTTCCCCAAACGGAGTTAGTGAACATATTGTTTTTACTCTGTTTCTTATTATTAAGGTCTTCCGTCTTCAGCGGAAGACCTTATTGTTTTTCTTAGGTTTCTTTTCCACAATTTTTAAGGCCTTCCGTTTCCAACGGAAGACCTTATTATTTTCGTTCTGTTTCTTTTTCCCTCTTCTTATTAAGGTCTTCCGTCTTCAGCGGAAAACCTTCTTGTTCTTCTTCGGTTTCTTTTTTACTTTTTTTCTTATTTATTATTATTCTTTTTTTTTCTTACCGATTTTGTGCACGCGATTTCTCGAAAACAGCTCGATGGATTTCCATGAAACTTCCAGGACTCTTGTAACATTGCTTGAACCTGATTCATTTTTTTCTGTTTTGATGACGTCACTTCTGATTTTTGAAGGGTCAGGTTGTCCGCGAACGTTCTAAAAACTGGCTTAAGATAGAAAAGTGAAAATTTCAGGTGTGATAGTCCTAAGTTTATAGATCGAACAGCGGACTTGGATCGACCACTCAATTACCCCATAATAAACAACCGTTGTTGCTGCTCAATTCAGTCCGACGTTCAAAATAAGGTTTACATTCTTCTTTCGGACATTTATCAGGCCAGCCGTTGAGAATGAAATGAAGTACCTTTGATAGTACAGTGTCTCTCCGTGTCCCATAGTCTTATGTCCTTACACGTCACGGGTAGCTCATCAATGTGATTTAGGATCATGCTTATGTCAAACGGCATAGGGGTGTCCTTGGTTTTTAAGGGAAGTCGGCTCAATCCATCGGCATTTCCATGATTTCTTTCCTCTTTGTACACAATACGGTATTCATAAGCTGCTAATTTTAAAGCCCAGCGTTGAATTCTTGAAGCAGTCATTGATGGTATTTGCTTGTCCTCACTAAACAACCAAATGAGCGGTTTGTGATCTGTCACGATTGTCCCCGGTCGCCCAAACAAATGTTGATGGAAACTTTATGCCAAATATGATTGACAAATTTTACTTCTCCAATTGAGAATAATTTCTCTCGGCCACTGTCAAGGTACGTGACGCATAGGAAATGGGACGCTCGCTTCCATCCTCCATTTGAGGAGATAGGACTGCTCCTATTCCGTATGGCGATGCATCTCATGCTAGTAACAGTTATTCGCACGGATAATATTGCACTAACACTTTGTAGGATTGCAGTTAATCCTTCGATTTTTGAAAAGCATCCACCTTACCCCACATCCACTTTTCATTGTTCTGCAACAGTTTGTGCAGAGGATTCAACTTTGTCGCTAAATCGGGTAGAAACCGATTGTAGTAGTTGAGCATTCCGAGATACGCTTTCAGCTCGGCAACTTTGGTCGGATTTGATGCATTCCTAATTGCTGTGACCTTCTCCGCTACGGGACCGATTCCTTGCTTGTTTATAAACAGTTAGAAATGCTGATACCTTACATGTAATGTTGGTAAATTATGATGTATGTACTATACCTTTCCAATAGGAATTGCATCATTGTAGAATTGTATAGACCATAACCTCTTTGAGTAAAGCCCGGGCAATTGCAATTTACATTGACAATGTCAACATCATAAAACTTTCAGGACTGCTCTTAGAGGGCACTGTACATTTTGACTTTGTGACCCACTTTATGCTTTTGTTAATTCGTGCCCTCAAAATGTTCTCAGGTACAAATTCCCCTCTTTGATTTTTTGAAGCCCTTGCATTAAAAGAGTGAAAAAATAAAATTTAAAAAAAGTCTCCATTTCTAAAATATTTTTAGATCAATAAAAAAAATTAATTATTACGTGAACTTTAGTTTTAAATCTAAATATTCTTTCTAAATTAATATCTCATCGTTTACATCAAAATATTTCACCCAAGAACAACATATTTTAAAAATCCTTCTTTTATCAAGAAATATCAAAATAAAACTTAATATTTGAGTGAAAGTCACATCCCTATCATTTGCACACCACTTTTAAGAAGAAAAAAAATTTAGTATTTAACCAGAACCAATTTGATACAGAATCAAGCCAATGATGTAGCAAGAAGACCTGGGAACTGTAGTAGGTCAGTTATCTAATTGGCGATTTGTATTTCCCATAGATTAATATTCAAAGAAGTAACCTGAATTAAATGTAAAGCGACCAGTTACAGTGGGAGAATCTTGTTAGATTTTTTTAATCAAAGTACATGTATCAAACTTTGTGTTATTTATCTTTTTAAAAAGCACTAAATAAAAGAAAACAAATATAATATAACTGATACGAGAGCATATTTTAATTACTTCAAACAATTTATTAAATATTTACATTTTCTCTTATAATGTATGTACACGTGGAGCGGCCAATTACCGATGTACCCGACACTTTGCGGTGTAGGCATTCCGGCGTTTGATGTTCCTGTGGATGGAAAATAGGTGATGCGTCTGGGACATGGAATTCGCAATTTCCTTAAATCGAGAAACCCCAAAAAATGTAGGTTCTGCAACCACGGTGTTGTAATCAGGAGGGAGGGCTTGGTCAGCACTGTACATTTCCCTACACTTTGTCTTTTGTCTAACACTTTGGATTTTAGTGGTAGGGTAAATTAACCGGTCAGTAATTTTGGTGATGTTGCTCCACATCGTGTGAAATGGTGGTGGCAGTGACAAGTCCTCTTTTGGTGCTTCCAAGGAGACGAGTTGACACATGTTGTCGTGGCACAAAATGTAGTTTTCCATTGCATCCAGATTCTCTTCTGTGACGTCTTTCAGTTCAGGGTACATCAGGCGTACAACCTCCATCTATGAGGGACTTTCAGACCTAAAAAATATTTATAACGTTATTATTTTTAATAATCGTTTAGTCCTTTTTAGCTCACCTGAGCCGAAGGCTCAAGTGAGCTTTTCTGATTACATTTTGTCCGTCGTCCGTCCGTCTGTCTGTCCGTCCGTCTAAAAACTTTTCACATTTTCGACTTCTCAAGAACCACTGGGCCAATTTAGACCAAACTTGGTACAAAGCATCTTTTGGTAAAAGGGATTTTTAATTATTAAAATTAAGGGACATATCCCCTCGCAAGGGGAGATAATCAAGAAAAGACAAAAATAGGGTTGGGTCATTAAAAATTTTTCTTCTCAAGAACCACTGGGCTAGTAAAGCTGAAACTTATGTGTAAGCATCCTAGGGTAGTGTAGATTCTAAATGGTTCAAATCATGATCCCCCGGGGGTAGGGCGAGGCCACAATGGGGAATCAAAGTTTTACGTAGAAACATATAGGAAAAATCTTTAAAAATCTTCTTCTCAAGAACCACTGGGCTAAAAAAGCTGAAACTTATGTGGAAGCATGCTGGGGTAGTGTAGATTTTAAATTGTACAAATCATGACCCCCGGGGGTTATGCGGGGCCACAATGGGGAATTCAAAGTTTTATGTAGAAATATAAAAGAAAATCTTCTTTTCTAGAACCACTGGGTCAGAAAAGCTTAAACTTATGTGGAAGCATCCAGGGGTAGTGTAGATTCTAAATTGTTCAAATCATGACCCCCCCCCCCCGGGGTTGGGCGGGGCAACAATTGGGAATCAAAGTTTTACAAAGAAATATAAGGAAAAATCTTTGAAAATCTTCTTCACAAGAACCACTGGGGCAGAAAAGCTGAAACTTATTTTGAAGCATCCTGGGGTAGTGTAGATTCTAAATTGTTCATATCATAACCCCGGGGGTAGGGTGGGGCCACAATGGGGAATCAAAGTTTTACATAGAAATATGTAGGAAAAATCTTTGAAAATCTTCTTCTCAAGAACCACTGGTCCAGAAAAGCTGAAACTGATGTGGAAGCATCCTAGGATAGTGTAGGTTCTAAAATGTGCAAATCATGACCCCAGGGGGTTGGGTGGAGCCACATTCAGGAATCAAAGTTTTACATAGAAACATATAGGAAAAATCTTTGAAAATCTTCTTCTCAAGAACCACTGAGCCAGTTAAGCTGAAACTTATGTTGAAGCATCCTTGGTAGTGTAGGTTCTAAATGGTTCAAATCATGATCCCCGGGGGTAGGGCAGGGTCACAATGGGGAATCAAAGTTTTACATGAAAATATATAGGAAAAATCTTTGAAAATCTTTTTCTCAAGAACCACTGGGTCAGAAAAGCTGAAACTTATGTGGAAGCATCCTGGGGTAGTGTAGATTCTAAATTGTTCAAATCATGACCCCCGGGGGTTGGGCGGGGCCACAATAAGGAATCAATGTTTTACATAGAAACATAAAAAAAATCTTTGAAAATCTTCTCAAGAACCATGAAACTTATGTGGAAGCATACTGGGATAGTGTAGAATTCAAATTGTTTAAATTATGATCATTGGGGTAGGATGGGGTCACAATATGTATTACAAGGGGGGAATCTAGTAAAGAACGGAATGACCAAAGCTTCTCAGGTGAGTGATGTGGCCCGTGGGCTTCTTGTTATCTCTACTGGTCAGAGACCACGAGTAATGCGTCCGGTGTTCGTCCGTCTCTCTGTCCGTCTGTCTGTAAACAATTTTTCAAAGCGCTACTCCTACAATTTTAGTTTGATTTCATTATTACTTGGCAAACAAGTACACTGAAATTCCTTAAAAACGCTACTCCTTCTACAGTTTTGGTCTGATTGCAATATAACTTGGCACACAAGTAGACTTCACAAAGATACATACTACATAGAATAGTGCATCGATTTTCGATTTCGATGAACGGTGTTGCCATTGTTACTAAAAATAGAATTTTCTGTGAAATTCCTTAAAAACGCTACTCCTTCTACAGTTTTGGTCTGATTTCAATATAACTTGGCACACAAGTAGACTTCACAAAGTTACATAGAATACTGCATCGATTTTCGATTTCGATGAACGGTGTTGCCATTGTTACTAAAAATAGAATTTTCTGTGAAAATCCTTAAAAACGCTACTCCTTCTACAGTTTTGGTCTGATTTTAATATAACTTGGCACAAACGTAGACTACACTAAGATACATAGAACAGTGCATCGATTTTTGATTTCGATGAAAATGAACGGTAAACTCTTAATTTGTAATCAATTTGTAAGTGAGCAAATTAACTAGCAAATTAGATAAATAGAATAACAATATGAGGTTATATAAAAAAGGTTTACCTCATCTCTAGCATGACGGAATCTTCTACACCTACAAAAGGTGTCAAATTTGGGTCCATATCTGCTGGTGATGAATATGGCTGGACTACGTAGCCTTCGGCCGTAGTAGTCGTGGCGGTGGTGCATGACGGTTGCATTGTAGTTGACGAGTAAGTGAAAATTCTAGATCCTTGTTTAGTTTACATATAATTAGTACATTTAATTAATGCCGTGACTAGAAAAATGAAAAGAATATTTAAAAATATTACGTTAGTCGATGAAGTATACGCTTTCTAAAAATAGTAAAGTCAGTTACTATGTTCCCCAAACGAAGTTGGGGAACATATTGTTTTTACTCCGTTTCTTATTATTATGTCACCCCGATCGAAGTCGGGGACGACATATTGATATTGTACGCATGTTTTTTTTTTTTTAATCCAGGCTGTTTCTCGGAGATGGCTGGGACAATCTTCCTGAAACTTTCCTCAAAGGACGATCATTGATTGTAGTTATGCAGTGAGGTCGTTCAGTTCTAATGTCTACCGTTGCCATGGAAACCTGTAAAAAGCGACAAATTTTGTCCGCGAGTGTTCTCTCTGGTCCTCTAAACGTTCGTCATGAAACTTTTTGTTATTTTAATGATTAGTATCTGTAGTTGTGCGATTCGCATTTAATTTTTTTTTTAAATAATAGATTATTGCCATGGAAACCAGGGGAAAGTTAAAATTCTTAAATTTCGATTTTCTCAATAAATACGCAAGCAATCGTTTTGAAACTTTCATTGTTAATTTCTTGCAACGTGTCAAAGTGATTCCTACTTTTAAGATAATTGTAATGAGTCGCTCACAGTTGCCATAGAAACGAAACAGAAAACAAGAGGCCCATGGGCCACATCGCTCACCTGAGTAACTTGGGTGATGCAGATCTTTTTAAAAGATTTGTTCTATATATATTTCTATGTAAAACTTGGATTCCCCATTGTGGCCCCGCCCTATGCCCGAGGGTGATGATTTTAACAATTTAATATCTACACTACCCAAGGATGCTTCCACATAAGTTTCAGCTTTCCTGGCCTAGTGGTTCTTGAAAAGAAGATTTTAAAAGATTTGTTCAATAAATCTCTATGTAAAACTTGGATTCCCTATTGTGGCCCCGCCCTACCCCCGGGGGTCATGATTTTAACAATTTAATATCTACACTACCAAAGGATGCTCCCACTTAAGTTTCAGCTTTCCGCTCAGGTGAGCTAAAAAGTTAAGATGTACAGATGTGTTATCCGAGGTCTAGGTCAAAGGGTCAAAGTTCTTCGTATTTGCAATGTCAATATTTTCTTTAACCCCTTTTGGCGGTCGTAGGTTGTTTGAGTCCGGCAAAGCTTATGGAAGACCAAACACTATTTATGATCGAGCTTCCATGCAACTTGGCTTCATAGTTCTGTTAAAGAAACTTAGTGCCTTTCTTCAAAGTCTGAAACTTATGATCATTAAATGACTGTACGTGATTGGGTTACATTTTCTTGCTTTATAATGATATGGAAAAAATAATAGTAGGGTGTCCTTTGTACGTGTCTGTAAGCAATTTTCAAAATGCTTCTCCTACAGTTTTGGTCTTATTTCAATATAACTTGGCACACAAGTAGACTACAATAAAATTAATGTTTTTGATTTCGTTGAATTGTCTTGCTATATTTTTTTGAGTTGGGCTTCTTTTCTTGCTTTCTTCTTCAGCAATTTCATGGCAATAATCTAATTTTTGTTTCAACACAGTAACATCTTCACGATGATTAAATCAGTTGCTCTAAATTTACTCGTGAGATTTATGGATGTTACGTACCAAAACTGAAGTCTTTTGGCCTATTATGCTTGCATTTCCTTTCACCAGAACAGTCCCTGGCCGCAATTTGCACAGGGCATTTAAGCTTTAGGCCTTCTTCAGTCTGCAAATAAAAACCAGCATAATAGAATATTGCATATGTAAGGAATTACCATATTACGGAAACGAATGTAGGACCTATATAAAACTAAATTTAATTCAATATATCGAATTGTCGATTTTTTTAAAAAACGAATTTGATTTGTTATAATAATTTCTTTGGATTGGTTATAATGAATGTAATTCATTGTAACAAATTTGTTGATTTTGTTAAAACGATTTCAAAAAAATTGTGATAACGAATTAATTATGTTCAAACGCATTCGAAATTTCGTTAAAACAAATTAATTTTGTTATAATTTACTATTACAAATTAAATTTGTTATATCAATTTTTTTGAATTCGTTAAAAATTCACACAAATACTTTTCCATTGGCCGTAATAGTTTAGACTCGGTTTGAACGCATTGAATTTGTTGAACTCAGTATATATCTTTATTAAAATTACATTAAAAAATCAGTGACGATGAAGTATCGGAAAGTATACAATTAGAATAGATAAAGAAATAGAAGTCAACTTACATTCTCTCCCCTGAGATCTCATCTCAATAATAATAATTTTTTATGATGTATGTATGTAACACTATACTATAATGTACGTATATCTTTCTCAAATGATCAGAAAAGCTCAGTGAAAGCTTTCACCTCAGGTGAGGTAATAGATTTATTGAATATTATATTTACATATTGAATAATACCTTACTGCCGTGGAAATGATGGAATGTAAGGAAATCGATTAGAAAAGTTTATAATATATCAGTGGTAGCTACCTACCCCTACCAAGAAAAGGGTGATGAGTTTATCAAAATTGAATCTTACATTTAAAACTTTTTCCCTATATATTTGATTGTGGAAATTAAATATACATTACAAGAGAATGCCTCATATAAATACTACATTCTCTTCGCTTCAATTTTACCTAGGTAGACCTTAAAGCTGAACACGACTCGTAAATAGACATACGCTATTTTCGATAGCATTATCTACGATACATCAATACTAGGGTATACTCGTCGCTTTCGTTACACCTGACTGCTTTATTGTCACGGGTATCGGCATGGAATGGCGATCAGTGTTCGTGCTGTTTATCTTGCATTACCTTTTTTATATATTTTATTGCAGTTACGTACATCTTTGTTGTTTGTATACTGCAATGACTTATACAACTATAATTGTAAACTTATCTAGTATCTTATTTTCCTGCATTAGACGAAGTATCACTTAATTATTCTCGCTACCGAGCTCTGTATATAGCATACGTCCGTCTTCCCCGGTGTCAAATGATTACACTGAACAGTGACCAAGTTTTGCCCTATTTATAGGGGTCTGCAGAGTAGCGAGACTCGGGAACAAAAATGGCGGAGAGATTCCTTATACGAATCGTGTTCAGCTTTAAGGTAAAATGAGTGTCCTGATCCTCTTTCGACTGATCCATTGTTTAACACATGTAATACTTATCGATTCTCATCATTTCTTGACAAAACACCCATTTCACTTGATAACGCTGCTGTTGTACCTTTACTTGGTAATATTTTTAAAATAAATGTCAAAAAAAAAATGAAAATATACCAAATTCAAATTACTGCGCGTTGTTGAATAAAGAAAAATTGAAATTATAAGTATTTTTCCAGCAGATCTACAGGAAGACGGGTAGACTGTTCGACGGTTTAACAGGTCAAGGGCACAGGCGCTTGACGTTTTTAACCTTTCTATTTATAATAAAAATTTCCTTACTATAATAATAACCAAGGTCGGACACGGTAGCCATCTTGGATTTTTTTCAGGTCAGCTTCCTCACTTCGATTTTTAGTCTACAATATGTTTAAAATAAACAGATACAACCTTTTCCTTAGAGTACTTACCTTAACTATGCCTCCACTTTCGGGCAATCCAACTCAAACCACATTAAACCCTCTCTTATCTTTAAAATATCGCTTCATACTCAGTCTACTGCTACCGACTGGGTAAAAAAAAGGGAGGACGGAAGTTGATGTTAAAACGTCATAACCCGGGAAAGCCCTTTTCTGATTGGTTGATATCGTTATATTGTCTTCTTAATTCTGTGAAAATTTCATAAAATTTTAAATACGAGAAATTATATGAGAAGAATCCTACTTTGTAAAAAAATCATTGTCTATAGACGAATGGAAAATAAGAGTGTAATTCGCAATACAGTGTAGGGTTAGAAAAACTGTCTAACGACTCCTCATTTTTCCTTGTTTTGTATGTCTCGAACTCCTTTTTTGGCTTTGTTAAGTGTTGTGGTGTCTGCACAGTGAATCTTATCAATGCTCTGAATCAATAGAAGTGGTCTAGGTACCTGGGTAGGATGGGGGTAAAATCCCCAAATAATACAACTTCACCTTAGTAAGAATGACCTCCTCTGCCCTCGAGCACTTAAACAGAAATTTAAAAAAAATCCAACAGTAAAATAATCTTTTAAAGAAAACAAAAAAGTAATTAATATTACACAACTTTGTCATAAGTGAACAATAAAAAAAAAGGCCACGATATACTGTATATGGATAAATAAAACATAAGGGGACAGTGTTCGAGTAACATCAAAGGCGCTGCAGAGATTTCACTACATCTTGAATGTACCTATCTTATTTTCAATTGTTTTTAAGTAACGCATAATAGCCTAAACAAAATAAAATGACAGAAATGAAGGATGCGCACTGTAGCTTAAGTGTACGAGGTAGTTAAATTGTCTTCGTAATTCTGTGAAAATTTCATAAATTTTTAAATACGAGAAATTATATGAGAAGAATCCTAGTTTGTGGAAAAATCATTGTCTATAGACGAATGGAAAATAAGAGTGTAATTCGCAATACAGTGTAGGGTTAGAAAAACTGTCTAACGACTCCTCATATTTCCTTGTTTTGTATGTATCGAACTCCTTTTTTGGCTTTTTTGAGGGTGTGGTGTCTACACAGTGAATCTTATCAATGCTCTGAATCAATAGAAGTGGTCTAGTTACCTTGGTAGGATGGGGGTAAAATCCCCAAATAATACAACTTCACCTTTATAAGAATGACCTCCTCTGCCCTGGAGCACTTAAACAGAAATTTTAAAAAAATCCAACACTAAAATAATCTTTTAAAGAAAAAAAGTCATTAATATTACACAACTTTGTCATAGTGAACAATTAAAAAAAATGTCACGATATACTGTATATGGATAAATAAAACATAAGGGGACAGTGTTCGAGTAACTTCAAAGGCGCTGCAGAGATTTCACTACATCTTGAATGTACCTATCTTCTTGCAATTGTTTTTAAATAACGCAAAATAGCCTAAACAAAATAAAATGACAGAAATGAAGGATGCACACTGTAGCTTAAGTGTACGAGGGCTGTTCAATGAATTATGTTGTCGGTGCTCAGAGAGAAGCAAAAGACACTTTTCGATGATTTAGTCTTCATCATTTTTACTATTTCCTAATGCTTATGCATAGGTATAAGAGTAAAAGGGTTAACACAATCCAGGAAAATAGCAGGAGATATAACAGTTTCTTTGTAAGTGCTACAATACATATAAATCACATTCAAAATTAGTCATCTGTGTGAAAGAACAAGGTTCACTTATGGCTTTAATTGGCCCTGTGAGTTTCTGAAAAAATAAAACTGCTTATTTTTCTCATTTTAATTAGCATTGCATTAAAGTACCATCTAAACCTATCCTGATTGCATGTCTATCAGAATTGACATAATTTTCCGACTTGTCAATGTAATATGAAATATATGTTCTGTTGTATAGTGATTGCATCTTAACTACAACCATGACTCTAATGTTACAAGTACGATCGACTTAAGATAAGGCGCGGTAAACAAATGGAGGAAATGGATAAATACAGTAATACTGGCATTACTGGTAAATATCGTAGGTTATAATTTGTAAAATTGGATTGAAGATCGTAAAAGTAAAGCTAAGATAAAGAAATTCAATCTTTATAGTCTTGTTGTATTTGTGTTTATTTTGTAATTATTCTACCGTATTTAAGATTGTTTGTACAGTAATCGGTCCTAAAATGTGATTCATGTCATTCGACGCACCCTCTCAGTGGAAATTCATCCGCAACAACCATAACGTTTTTCTTGCGTAAAAATTAAACATAATAGCCTATCGTTGTTTTGTAGTAGTATTAATTGAAGATACAATTGATTTAATTTTATAATAAAGGTATTATTCATTGTGAACGTTTTAGAAGAAATTGGTTTACAGCTGTTGCTTTTTTCTATTGCGGATGCATCCACTGACACGTGCGGTCGCGTAAACCTGACTGATCGCTAGATGACGATCGGGCAAGCCCGACGCCATAAAAACATTCCTTATTTATATGACACTGGGAGAGGTCATTGAAATCTTACAGTTTTAACGAATGTCCAGTTGTCCATGGACATTTACCGTACAAACTTAATGACTAAAAGTTACAAACACATGTATTAAGTACAAAATACCTACTACACTACTGCACTAATATGAAGATTCCATAAAATCAGCACATGCATTTTCCATCCAACATACCAGAGAAACTGATTTAGGAAGATCCGAAACTTTTCAAGCGTCTGCTTGAATCACTTTCAGGTTGAGAGACATATACAATAATTAATAAATCACACTTCTCAATCGCTTTGATTAAAAATGTGTAGTAGTGTAAGATACAGTTGATGCATTTTGTGTTTTCCAAGAATGTAGACCAAAAAGTAGTCCTAATTGGCTAAAATTCATCAAACTTTGTCAGGTGATGCAACCTGGGTCTTAGATTCAAGGCCCTTGGGCCTCTTGTTTATTTGACGTCATAACTACGTCACTTAAACGGATGGGGTATTTTCGATTTTGTCGGAAACTCTCGAAAAGTTCGGAATCTAGATACCGATGCCTGGGATGTGATTTTAAAACAAAATCTTTTCTTCTTTTTTAGTGATAGGCAGTGGAAGTTAAAGCTGTTTAAGTTATTCGATTGTTAATAACTGCGCTCGCCCAAACGGTCGCACCGTAGAACATATTGTGTGCTCATCAGAATCATACAAACGTTTGATTTTGGCAAGTGTCTAAATAATAATATTGCACCTTTTTCTGGTCGCGATTATTGTTGCTGAAGTACCACAGACTATAATTATTATATGATGGTTGTGATGAACAAGATTATTGAGCGGAAATAAAAATAATAATTCTGTTTAATTTTTTCAATTGAAATATAAATAAATTTTGAAGCGAAATCAAAATAAAAATAATTTGTACACACACGAAGTGAAAAGTTTATAATTGTTAAAGGTACTTGGACACAGATATGGAAGTAATTTTTTTTCTGTATATTACGACTTATATATTAAATAGCATTTTACACAAAAATAAATTAAAAAAATCTTACTTTATTTAAAAGCGGGTTTGATTGACAAATCCTTGCACTTTTAGGAATGTAATACAATTGATATCCACAGCCGTGTTTAATTATTTTCATAACTACAACCGAGTATTAGTGCTTTAATAAGTCAAGCAAGTTTTATGTAGGGCATAATAATCCTTAAGCTTGTCTAAAGAATCTGTAGATTCCTTATTATAAATATCAGTACTGTACATAGTAAAGTAAAAATGTCAGATAATAATTTTATCAGTCAAATCAGGGACTATTGCAAATGCAAATTAACTTTCTTACATAATTCTTTGAGGAATTAAAACAGTTTACATCTTCACCAACAAAACCAGAAATAGGAACCAAATAAACATATTCCCGTTGATGGGTGTTTCCAATTATTAGGAGATAAAAGACCCCAAAAAAAAAATAGACAAACAACTCCGAACAATGGACAAACAACTCCGGTATAAAAAGGAAGATACAAAGAGCTCGGAGAGACAGCTCATGAGATACCAATAGAGAGTCACTGGACCACACAGTTTTCCAAGCGACATGAACTTCTCATTTGAAGAAGAAACTTTTAATAGGTATGTTCTTCTTTCATCACTTAAAAGGGCCAAAGAATCAACAGTGATTGGACTTCATATTGCCAGTGGACATTTGTTTTATCAGAAAACAAAAGTAGACCCAGTTGATGTTCAGACTTGTTTAAAAGACTTAAACATCTGGTTGAAAAAAAAACAAAATCACTTCTAGTGTGTCACAATGGAGAACTGTTTGATTCTGTTGTTATGGTTCTCGATTTCATAGGAATGAATTATAATGCCCATGCAGCACTGGAAGATGTCAAGGCTTTGCAGTCATTGGTTTTATACCACCAAGTATCCAGTGAAGTCATGGTCAAGCACTGTTTTAGTGTAGATTTTGTACTTTCAGCACAAGACTAAATTTCTACACTTGCTCCCCTCTCCTTATGTATCTCAGACTACACGCTAAAAAAATTGTTAGATCTGGATTGTCTTGTAATCATCTTAAACTGCAGGCTAAAGAAAGGGAAGGTTTTGAAGGTTTCGCATATGTTTTGGAAGAAAAAACAGATACTGGTAGTGTAAGAGTTACAAAGAACAAAACTCTTCTTGGGAAAATTTATGACCACTTCTGCTAAATTGTATTTTAATTTTTTTAAGACCCGAACCAGTATTTTAATTCATTCGAAGTAAAAAAAATTCACTAATTCATTCAAAGTACCATCTGCTGGGGATTGGCAGTTATTGCGGTGCAGGATGGAGCATGTCGTACAGACTATACTGTGTAAATATATCCCACAGTTTAGACATACACATTGACGACATCACCCATCAGTATTCAGAAATTTCTGAAAGAAAATCTGAGATTGTAGGTAAAAGTATTCAAACAGTATGGAATGCAGTACAAATATGTATTGCAAGATATCTTTAGATATTGTAATGAACTTTATTTCAAATATAAATTATGCACATAATATAAACTATGTGATAATTTTTTAATAGGTGACCTAGGGGTCATTCAGGAGAATTCATCCTCTGCACGTGGAACCCTGGAAAATTTGAAAATGCTACACCAGTATGTACCAAAAGGAGAAGATGGCCATCCTTACCCCATTCTTTGCCATGGTGATCAGCTGACTGTCGAGAGGATGGTAGAAGCCAAATTGCCTTTAGCGAGGACCCTGATGACCAGCTCACTGGCCTCATCCCTCGTCCCCTGATGATCCTCCAAGACTCCATGAACATGCTGTTTGATGGGAGAAGTGTGGATGACAAAGGGTCCCTGTGTCACATCAAAAACAAGTTCGGTTTTCGAACTGTTAAGAGAAAGATATCAGACTGTATAAATTCAGTGGTAGACTTTTTAAATTTTGTAACTGAGGCATGTGTGTGCATAATTGCATGTAAAAATTGAACATCAATGACATTGATGACATCATAGATGCACTACCTCATGACAAACTGACAGATACCTTTTTCAATGAATTATGTGAAAATGGAGTAAGGTTAGCTTTGCCTCAGGTTGATAATGAATCCATACGCCAGGATACAGTGGTGGCGGGTGACACCCGGGAGCCTACTGAGGACCAAGATCTTTTCCTTGATGACACTGTAATTGTTGTGTATCATGATACTAAGACGCCATATAAATTGGAACTCTTTTATTACGAAGATACAAAAGTAACAATCAAGTCGTACAACAAATGATTCATATATGACATCCTCCTTTTTCTAGATAAAAGTTTGCTTTTAAAGATATAAATTTAATTCAATGCTTACAATTGTACAGAGACATGTTCAGACCGACTAGATTTTAACTGACAAGATAATCAACTGACAATTGAATATGTAAAGATTACAAAATTATAAATGAAATTGCAATAATAAAGTGTTTCCCCCATTGGATCCTCCTTGGAATGAATAAACACAATTTGAACACAATCACATATAACAGAATTTCACATATTCACATTTGCTTTAGCCTCACACAGAAATCACACGCAATCCTTGAATCTTTCTGGCTGCTCTATTACTCTGCCTGATCTGGTTGTGACAGGGTTATCGCACGGATTTCTGGTAAGTGAACACTTTTGCTGATCTGGAACATCATCCGTAGACTGAGCGGTAGGTATATCTTCCTGTACATAAGGTTCGACTGGTTCTACAACATGAATTTGCGCTTTTGTCAGACGGATATGCTTTCGGTTTCTGCGGAATTTACGTCCACTGTTGTCTTGTAGGATGTACGATCTTGGTGACGGATGATGGTCTGTGACAGTTGCTGGACACCATTGGTTTTTATTCCTCATCAGGACATTTTCATGTGAGTTGAGGTCTCTGAGTGGTGTTTTCGCGACATGCTTGTCAAAGTTGATTTTCTGCTGCCATTTCCTGGTTTTCAGTCTCATGCTGATTTCCTGAGTCATTTTTGGGTTATGTAGAAGTGGTTCCACTGTTGGTATGTCTGTTTTCAACATTCGCCCAAGAAACAATTGTACGGGTGATAATCCTAAGTCTTCAATCGCAGTGTTCATGTAGGCTAGTATTGCATTGTAAGGGTCTTTGGCCTTTCTTAAAAGAGTTTTGACAGTTTGATTTGAACGGTGCGTTCTACTTGTCCGTTGCACTGTGCAAAGTGCGGGCTACTGGTCGTTTGAAGAAATCCATGGCTTCTTGCAAAGTTGACAAATTCTTTACTTGAAAATCGTGGTCCATTATCCGATATCAATTGGTCTGGAATACCATATTTCGAGAATTGGCTTTTCAGGTGAATGATAGTGTTGGTGCTGGATAAATTTTCCAATCTGGCTATCTCAGGCCATTTCGAATAGTGGTCGATTGTGACAAGATAATGTCCTCCTCTGTACTCGAACAAGTCTGTAAATACTACGGACCATGGTTTCCAGGTGTATCTGTGATAATCAGTGATTCCTTCGGATTCTGCTTACTGTTCAAAGCTCATGTCATTCCAGGCCAGAAAAGTGATTCTCGTGCTCTCGTTTTACACTTCACTATTCCTAAGTGTAATGAATGAAGAGTCTTCACCATCTGGTTTCTCATCGCTGATGGAACTATGACTTTGTGGCTTTTGTTCAGAATGCCATCTATATATGAAATTTCTTCTCTAAAGTTCCAGTATTTGTGAATGTTCTGAGGCACTTCTTCTTTGTTATCTGGCCATCCATTTTGGACAGTAGTTTTCATGGTTTGTAGTTCTAGGTCTTCCTTAGTAAGCCTTTTGAACTGTATGTATTCCTGAGGTGTTAATGCAAGATATGCTAACTGGTCGACTGAAATATCGAGCTCTAAGTCTTCTTTCGTTTCCGGTAAGAACGCTCTGCTGAGTGTATCAGCTAGGAACATAGTTTTTCCTGGTTTGAACACAACATTCAAGTCATTTTTTTTTAAGTGAAAGTAGTAGTTGCTGTAGTCTAGCTGGAGTCTGGTATAGAGATTTCTTGAAGATTGACTGTAGCAGCTTGTGATCTGTCTCCACTGTGACATTTCTTTTTTAAATATATTGATGGAATTTCTCTCACCCAAATGAAATAGCAAGTGTCTCTTTCGCTATCTGCGCATAGTTCTGTTGACTTTTGGTAAGGGCTCTGAAAGCGTATACGATGGGTTGTCCTTCCAGAATAAGTGCTGCCCCCAGTCCTTTGGAATTTGCGTCAATTGTGAGAGTCAAAGGTTTGTTCGAATCGAAATACCTCAACACCGGTGCTTGACAAACCATTTGTTTCAGTTTCAAGAAACTATTCTCCTGTTCTTCCTCCCAATACCAACATGTCAGACAAAACATTTTCTAATTGTACAAATTGCTTTCTATTTGACAAGTAAGATCTAAACCAGTCTGTATTTCTTAATCCAATGGCATTAAGTTTTCTACATAAAATTTCATGATCTACAGTATCAAAAGCCTTTTGAAGGTCGAGCATGTCCATACCTGTATATAAACCTTTTGATGTATTTAAAAATCTTTTATAAAATTATACAAATTTATTAGACAAGTTTCAGTAGAAAAATGTCCTCTAAAACCAGACTGAAATTCATACAAAATTTAATATTGATCTTAAAATTTTACATGTTGCGAATGAACAGCTCTTTCTAAAACTTTAGAAACAATGCTTAAAATACTCAAAGGTCTGTAATTACCAACATCAAGTGAACTACCTTTTTTTATACAGAGGTTTGATTCTAGCTTTTTTCATATCATCCGGAACAATACCAGAAATGATAGACAGATTTATAACATAAGTAATGGGTATTTTCAAAAAATTGGCTCCATCTCTAACAAATCTAGCTGGGATCTCATCCAGACCTGTACTCTTGTTGGGATTGAGTTTTAAAAGCTCTTTATAAATAAAATCCTCATGTGCAGTTTAGAGTGTAAAATGACAATTTTCAACTTTTTTCTTCTGATAAAAAGATAAAAAATTTACAGAGTTTCTATTAAAAACATTTAAACATTTTGGTAGTTTCTGCACCAGTGTTGAAGCAAAGTTTGTAAAAAAAAATTCATTAAAATAATTACAAACAGTTTTAGGTAATGACATACTTTTTCCTCTATTTTTAAAGAAATCTTATTATCTTGATTTTGTTAATTCTTAAAACCAATATCCCTTAATTAGGTGTTGCCAATTTTTTTATGGATTGTCCTTATCCTCCTCGATTTTGTTGGAAAAATAATCTGACCTTGTTTTTTAAATTTCTCTGGGTCTCATTTCTCAACTCGCAAAAAAGTTTATAATGTTGTTTTTGTCCTGATTTTCGGTGTTGGTACAGGGCCTGGTCCCTTTCACACTGATAAGGCCCAAAATTTGTTGAGTGATCCATGGCTCGGTGCGTTGCTTAAGCCTGACTTCTTTTATGGGGGCAATTTCATCCAGAATTTTATTAAAAAAATTTGGGAAACTTTTCCACGATTCATTCACACAGTTTGAAAAACATTGATTCCATTCCTCTTGTATTAATTTTTCTTGTAAAATTTCTGGACTGTAGTTCTTTAAGTGATCTCAATTTTACAGTGTTACATGTATGATGTTTGAAGTGTCCTTACGATCTGCGTCGAGAACAGTAAATAATGGAATGAGTCCTGTAGATATAGTGTCGAACTGAAATAAGTTTTCTTTTCTGTTTGTTAAAATGTGGTCAATTGTTGTACTTGTTACGTCTGTGATTCTCGTAGGTTTATCTATTATCAGTTGTAGATCAAAGATGTTCAAGATTTGGGCAAATGCTTTATACAAAGGATGTGCTGGCTGAAAATCAAAATTAAAATCACCAAAAATGTATGTTTCATATTCGGCTCTCAAGGATTGGAGACTGTTTTCAAAATGTTCCAAAAAGTCAGATTGATTTGGTGGCCTATAGTAGATTCCAATTTGGATAGGTTTTGTTTTTGGCAAGAATATGTTGATAACGATTGCTTTTAAGTTGTTTTGGTCAGGTAGTCGAGAAAAAGCATATTTATTTAATATGTAAAGATAAACTCCCCCTCCGCTTCGACACCGATCTCTCCTACGATTGGAATAACCATCTATGTTATTCTCACTGTCCAAAACCGATTCATCTAACCATGTTTCTGTAACTCCTATCACTGCAGGTTTAGATTTAGATGCTAAAAGTCGAAGTTCAGATATTTTTGGCAATATCGATCTGACATTAAGATGAATTAAATGCATTCATTTTTGTTTAAAACATTCAAAGTGTAAGTCATTCTCTTCATTGTTGATTTTTGTTTTATAATGTTTAGGTCCTGGATTGACTTCTATTCCTCCTATACATAATAGTATCTTCCAAAACGATTTTCTATGTAAGGATAATCTAGGTTTGTTAAAGTTATTAAAAATCTGTCTTTTTAGTTATTTCACTCAAAAGGACATTTTAAAAGGGGATTTAAGAACGGGAAGAGTTGTTTTTGACTAGATTTGAAATATTTTGCGCTTGAAATTTGTGAATTGATTTAATCTGCTTTGATCTAAGCTTGTTATAATATGATTTGTCTTTATTTTTATAACGTTTCTGTACCAAAATGTATTAATTATTATTTTCAATTTTAGCAGAAGATACATCTGAGCTCCGCCTCATCCAGAGGGAGATGTTTTGATTAAAAGGAAAATGTTTGCATCTTTATAGAAGTTGGTAATATTAAAGAAAATTAAAGTAAACACTTTGTAGAGCAGGCCGAAGGTCCAACATATTTTGAACTGTAATTTATTTGCCTACATGTGTAGCAAGGTCTTAGCACACCTGAGCTGAAAGTTTTATAAAGCTTCTCTGATCACATTTTGCTTTTCTTCTGTCCACTAGTCTGTATGAAACTTGTCATATTTTGACTTCTCCAAAACCACTAGCTTGCCACAAAACATCCGTGGGTAAAGGGAACTGAAGTTTATTTAAATGAAGGGTCCTGTCCTCTTTCAAGTGTACATACTTAAGATTTTTTTTTTATTGAAAGTTGATTTGCAAATTAATTATTAAATTAAGATGAAAGATAAAAGTTTCCAGTAACTACCTGCTCCAGTGATGTCAGAGAAAGCAATTTTCTTTTACTTAAAGTAGGTCCGTACTTTCAAAACTTTCTGTCAAACCAATATTTCTTTTTTACTGTAATTCATAAACTAAATAAAACACCCATAAAAGACATATCTTTGCAGGTGCATTTTCATACACCACATCTCAGAGTACATATCTCTAAAACTTCCACTGCCAAATGTGATCTTAAAGAAGTAGGACATCATATTTCATTTAGCTGGGCATCAAATTATATTAAAACTCATGAAAATCAAAAATATTCATTTGTCAAGGCATCATCATACTGGGATTATTTAGTTGTATCCCGTAAAGGTATATAAAACATTAATTACTTCTAGTACATTTAAAGACCTCGTGTCGCTATATGCTCCTGCTATTTGCTTCACTTTCTTTAAAAAAAAGTTTTTTCCTCGACTTTTGTCTTCTTAAATCATGACCCCTCCTCAAAGTGATCGGAATCAATTCTTCTAAAGCACACCTTTCCCAACAAAGTATATCTGGATTTTCTTTTTTTTTTTTTGTTTATGATTATTTAAGTAATTTTTTCAATATTAATTTTATTCCAATTTACTTATAGATAGATTTTTATTCTATAGATCACCACAAAAGCTGGCAGATCCTACAATTTTGCATGTACAGCATGTCCATTGAATTGCTCCAGCCATATCTCGAACATGCTTCTCTCCAGCAGGAGTGTCAAACAGCCGAAGAGTATTTTCAATGGATACCCCAAGGTCCTGAGATGCAGAAATTCTTATATCGGAGGCGGTATTTACGTACTGCTTTTCAGTCAATATGTTTAGAGCAGGTGTTCGTAGAAATAACTCTTGAGGCAATTAACGTTGCTAAAGCACGTTTTGTGCCCCTCTTTAATGGACTGGGCAGCCATTTAACATGGAAATGTTTTTTTTTTCAGGAATTCATTACTGCGGACTAAATGTCCACCGACATTGCTGAATTTCCTAAAAAAAACTCATAGTCATATAGTGTTTCAGGGAACGACTGTAAAGGAGAAGGCGGGCATTTTGTGCTGGAAAGCTTCAACAGGAAGGTGAAAAGGCTACTTCTTTCGGGTCTACAATATGACCAAGGATGGAATGGAGCATGCAGGAACGTTGAGAGAATTACTGCAGTAAATAAATTAATGATTCAACGTTTCGTTATATTTCATATGTTTTATGATAAAGACACACCCTCCCCCTCTAACACACACGCCCACAATCAAATTCCCTCAACTACCTTCCCCCACACATACATCACATATATTTTAAGAAGAAAAAAAACTATACAGAATACCCTAAAATCTTGAAAATAAGACGGATATAATAAGAAGCCGGTTTCGAAAATAAGCCACCTATTTCTTGCATTAAAAATTACTCGAAAATAAGCCAGTTTTGAAAATAAGCCGGTCATGACAATGCCATTTAGAAAAGATGTTTAACGTTTGACGATTGCCTCGTCTTAAAAATTTGACGATTGAAAACTTCGACGATTTTTTTTTTACTGTGCAAAATAAAACTGAGTTATCTTTCTTTAATTCGTTTAACCTTTTTACCAATTTCTGCAAACGACATAGTACGAACTAGTACAAGTATCGACGACACAGTACGAACTGAATCTTTAGAAACAGATGAACCTATGTAAAATTACTAATGAAGGGTAGTTTGTTTTTTTTTCCAGTAAGCATGTTACGTTGGCTAAAAAAAATCACTGCAGAACCAGCTAACATATTGTGAATTTTTTCATGAAATTGTCAGAAAAATAATTATCTCATCCAGACCTGTACAAGCTAACAGAGTGTTTAAAAATTGTTATAATTAAAAAGTTAACAGATAAAATGAAAGTTTTCGTTTGTAAAGCATTTAACTGTCAGGTAACACTGCCCGAGGCAAGAAACCTGCTGATTGGCTTGGCTTGGTAGTAATTACATTTCAATGTTCCGTATAATTGAGTTGTTTAAATATGTGTTTGTTTGACTACTTTATCAAGTGATTCAATTACAAGCGGATATATTATATTTTATTTAAAAAAAAAAAAAGTTAAATTTTATGTAAATTTATAAGCTGTAAACAATGAAATTATCTTTTCGGGATCGACATTCTCAAAATATAAAGTAGACGATTACAACATAAACCTACAGAAAACGTACACCAGGGGATGCCAATGAACAAAAAAAAGTGACGAGAGAAAACTTTGACGAGCTAAAGTCATTCGTTCATGTTTCTTCCTTGTCAAACTTTCCACTTTTACAGTATTTTTTTATACACGCAAGATACTGAACAAAGTATTATTGTAATTATTTTATTCTATTATATTCATGATGTTTTAATTTTACATCGAACAAGTAGTTCCTCCTCTATCGATTACACTTTATTCAATGATTGTATTGAAAATAAACCGGAATTGTGATCTCTTTTCTTACCAGTTTTTTTGCATTGATAATAAGCCGGAATTTGAAAATAAGCCGGTTTTGAAAATAAGCCCCAACTTTCTTACCAAAACTTAAAATAAGCCGCGGCTTATTTTCAAGATTTTAGGGTATTCTATGAAGTAAATAAAGAAAACATAAACAAATAATGACAGACAAACAAACAACAGTTCACAGCAACAACAATGGGCTGGGTAGTACCACCTCAGCCTGGAAAGAGCAACTTTTGTTTTGGTTTTAAAACCAATGCAATGACAGCAGTAATCACATTCTGTCTTTTCTTTTTCTCCTTCACATCAAATCCACATCGCAACAGAGGACAATTCTCCCTCACAACAGATCCTGCAATTTTTATAGTCATAACATGTACTTGGTTCTCCGTCTGAGTAGCAGCATCGTGTGTTACTTCCCGTGAGTAAACATGTATCATATTTTTGTTTCAGTTAAAATGCAAATTTGAAATCATGTTGCAACATGAACTAAGATTTTACTTAATTTACAAAATTACATTTGTTGTTAGTGATGACTTTTCAGAGGGGTTATTGTTACTAAAATCAGGGGAGAAAGAAAGAGTCCCTTATGATCTTTAAATTTTTTTTCATCACCAATTTAAATGTATTCTGTAGTTTTAAAATTGACACAGTATCCGTTGTTTAGATTTCACGAATTGCATTTTACACAGCAACTTCCAAGTTTGCAGCAAGAACATGTGCGATCATTCTTTAGAATATGTTTGACTTTACGGAACACAAGCTCAGTAGGGTTAAGATCCGGGGAATACGTCGAAAAAAAGTGTACTCAACACCAACTGTCGGTAAATAATTTCTTAGTTCCCTCTCAGCCATTTTGTAATGTATGGGGTCATTGTCAATTATAAAACAATCTCCTTGATTGAAAACAGTCTCTCCTTCATCGGTGTAATGTTGCGCATCTTCCGCAAAAAAAAAAAATTGAAGTACTCTGCACAGTTAGATGCGCCGTCTATGATTTTCACATATTTTATTCCGTTCACGCCCACAATTGGAATTATTGAATCCCAATAAGTGCTATTTATACACTGAATTGACCACGGATTTTTTCCGTTATTTCCTGATTATGACAACGAGCACACGGCGGGTGTGACCGGTCGGCAGGGGATGCCCACTCCTCGATGGCACCTTATCCCACCTCTGATGTTTCGGAAGTCCGTGTTTGCTCTGCTCTTATTTTGTATATTTGTTTAATGGACGTTGAAATTGAATACTGTTCGTTATTTCCATATCCTTCTTCCATCTGTGGGTTTCACCCCCATTTCATCCATAAATTTCAATGAAAACGAATCCTTCTTATTTATGTAGTTTATAAAATATTGTGTGTATTGTAAACTGTTTGCTGTAAACATATCTTTACTATACCTACAATTTTTTTTTATGTGTCGTATTCAAATCCTTTTTAAGAGCTCGACTTACTGTAGATACACTGATTTCTCTCGTTTAAAGTTGTATTTTTTAAAACCTTGCCCTTCCTGGATTTCAGTGATATGAAAGGTCTGACCTCCTTGAGGAAATGAATATATTCTATACTCTATGAACTATGCTTCTTTTCACGGCTGTAATTTTTGATAGGATATTTTACTGAACCTTCAATGCAATACTGGCTCCAAACCTTTGTTGTACATGGAGGTGAAAATTTGAAAAAATCAAAAGCTTTTTAACGCAAACCTCTTGGTAGAGAAAAATCTCCCAATTTTGCGCCATGCTCTTTCATAAACTCTACAACTGATCTCCGCATATCTTTTCCCCAGCTTGAGTATACTAATATTAACTGCATTAAGTCAGATTTAACTCATACATGTACTTAAATTATACTATCTCTCTCCCTATTTTACCACTATAGGCGTCGGAAACAAATTGAAAGTGAGGAGGGCGGCTGATTGAAAGGGGGAAGGGGAACGAAAAATACAAAGCAAAAAAAAAGCAATTTTTTGTAGAAAAAAAGGGGAACTTGCCCTGTTCCGACGCCTATGTCACCTCTGCAGTGCAATACATTATGTCGGATTAAACAAGTATTAACAACGTTGTACAGTTAAGGCAACACATGAAAAACATATGGTAATGAAGTCTGACGTCATGACAGTTGCTCCGTCCTGATTGATCCGTATGAGGAAATAGTGCTCAAAATAACTATTTACCGATATTTGCAAGACTTTGTAATTAACAGCAATATTTTCATGTTTGAATGGAAACTAATTGGCGATTTTCTCGTAAATAAAATGGTATGTCTTTAAAATAATTCTCTTTTTGATGTGTCGTTTGTCTGCATTCTGCTTCAGCCAAGCGTTTGCACTCGGTGACACGGAATGTTGTTTACATCTAAAAAAGCTCAGCGACATCAGCTGCGATTTGCAGTGGATTTTAATGCAATAACCAAGCAATCTTTATTGAAAATTGGGAAAAATAAGAGACAAGGCATTGCTTCTCCCTTTTACGAGAATATGAGGACATTATTTAGGAAAATGTCAGAAAACAGAGACGATTTGCACCACCTCCGTAGATTCATTACTGTAATATTCCAGGCCAGGTATGTATGCGGATTTGTATGTACATGTATAGATCTACAATATGTATACATGCTTTTATCATATCAACATCAAAGAAAAACCTCGATTGTTTGCATGTTCATTTGGATGTATTATTTATCACAGTAATTGAAAAATTGTAATGCATTGCCTTGTGTGTACTCTCTCCCTCTACTAATTAAGCTGCACACTTAATGACTTTTAAGAATTATTAAAATTCAGTTGCACTGAATAAGTACTGATTTTTTGCCAGTTAGTTAATTTTTTTAGACAACATGTGTAGTAATGGAGGTTATCAATAACTCAAATTTAAACTAATTAAATGAGATGTTTTCATTGTTTCAGTCTATGATTCACTAGTGACTAGGTCTAAACAAGCAATGATCATGTCATACAAACATGCTTCACAATTAAAAAAACATAGCATCATTTTGTTGAAAACATTTTGAAAACAAAGAACCTCAACTGGTTGTTATTTTCAAGAATTTCTAAATTAATGAAAATTCATTTTTTGTTTAAATTACATGTACATTATAAATATTTGTACAATACTTTAATAATTGTAGCTGTTCAGAGTTTCAGGCTGGAAGAACATGAAGAATGAATAAATAAACAAGAGGCCCAGGGGCCACAGCGCTCACCTGAGCACATCGGGCTTGAATTTACTCCCCTCTCCCTACTCCCGAAAAAAA
>PRKT01000481.1:253131-293721 GCA_003671525.1 Saccostrea glomerata
CCCCCCCCCCCCCCCCCCCCCGGTTCGAAGCCTATGTGTATAGCAGATAGAGAGGGGTATCTAGTTAATTTATTATTATACGCCCGTCTTAAGACGGGACGTATTATGTTATAGGCTTTGTGTCCGTCCGTCCGTTTCCGGCTCATAACTTGAATACTATTAGGCCTAAGATTATCAAACTTTGTCATGTGATGCATCATGGGTAGAAGGTGTGCCGCACACAAAAAGTAGGTAGTTCTGACCTTTAATTAAGAAGATATAGCTAAATATGGATTGATTCTTTACTGTTTAACGTCCCTCTCCAGAATATTTCACTGATATGGAGACGTCACCATTGCCGGTGAAGGACCGCCCCATTTAGTCGCCTCTTACGACAAGCAAGGGGGTACTGAGGACCTATTCTAACCCGGATCTCCACGGGACGCTTAATATGGAAAAATCCTTTCCGGCCCATAACTAGAAAACTATTAGACTTACAATCATCAAACGTAGCCAGTTTATGCATCTTAGGTAGCTATGTCGCGACCTATTTCAAGGTCACTACGACTTTTGATTTAAGGACAACAGACCTAATTCGAAATTTTGCGCCACTGCGCAGAAAGTCGCGCATCTGCATTGAATCAGATTGACGTAATTACGTTAAACTGAAGAAGACTCATAATATTTTTTTTTTATCTAAAAACGTATTAACAAATAAAGAAATATCACATATTATCCTGGTGATAACAATTATTGCTTTAAATACAAATAAAGATTTACGACATTCACCGGAAGCACATCTGTCAAAACAGACGACAATGTCTGTCAATAAAAATAAAAGCAAAAATGTAAATTTACATCCTAAAAACATCTCGGCCATTCAGAAAAACGACTTCAAAATATCTTAAAAGCTCGATTCTCTCAACACTCTTATATTTTTGAACACGACTACACTTCTAAATTCCACGATCATGACAATTCTACAGACTACAGTACTATCGTCGATGTAATCAAAGAAGAGCCTGCTCATGTGGAAGACGGGTCACTTCCTGGGTTTGGAAAGTTAAAACCTGTTGATTTTTTTTCGTTTTATTGTTGACTTCAAATATTTAATCCAACAACTCTACTGCCTGATGTGCGAGAATGACATCACCTTGTAAAATACTGTTGGCGTGTTACCATCTGGAGTTTGCGGGTATTAGGTTGTTAAGTGTTTGACATGCGGAAATTTAAACAGAGTTGCAATGGGGAAAACACACCAAGAGCGAGTGAAACCAGGCCCCAAAATTTTTGATGTTAATTCCAAGCTTGGGACAGGTAAAGAAATGTTTATAATTTTTTTTATAGAAGATGTACATGTAGTTGTTCATGATGTGTAGTAACGTGCCTGCATGATGTCTGTGCTGACAAAATTGAGTACATGTAACAATATTAAAACATGTTATTATTTTTTTTTCTGTAATGAGTCTGACTTTGTCGTGACAAATGATGACCAATCAAACATGACAATTCAATGTTATATATTTACATACAATAACAGATTACTCAAGAAATATGGACTCATTTTTAAACGTCTATCAAGATATAGACATGGGTTGGTCACGAGATTAAATTGCATAAAGCCCTTCATGATGAATTAAATCTCGTACCAGCCGGTATTTATAACCCGAAGGATCAGTTTTAAAATGATACCTTATTACTTATAATTGCATTTGTGACTTATTCATACTTAACATTTGCTTGATTGTGACTTTTAACGTGTGAAATGCATTATTTTCAAACTCAACGGCATGGATGTAATCCACTGAACGCACGTCAACCTTTATGACGTCACTGAGAAATTATGTCAAACTTTTATCCATACGCACATCTATGACTTCTTGACCCTGTATCGGTATTTATACAGTTATAGATATACATTGCATTCAGTAGTGTTATATAATGGAAACATATATCGTTATGACAACGAGCACACGGCGGGTGTGACCGGTCAGCAGGGGATGCTCACTCCTCCATGGCACCTGATCCCACCTCTGATGTTTCGGGGGTCCGTGTTTGCTCTGCTCTTATTTTGTATATTTGTTTAATGGACGTTGAGATTGGATACTGTTCGTTATTTCCATATCCTTCATAGAGTAACTTGTTAGTATTAAATTATTTCTCAAGCTTGTATCGTTTATTTGCAGTCGATTTTTCAAACAGGAAGTCTTATTCACCTCCTAAATCGGAGAGTCTCATAGTATTGCGGTATGGCAAAACATGGAAACTCGAGGTTGACATGGACCTCGATTCTTATTTTTTATTTCACCATGTAATTCTACATAAGAAAATAAACAATTATGCGAATAAAGACTTTAAAAACACGAAATTTATATGGGTTTCACTATAGATTATAAACTCAGAGGGCTTAAAATAATAATTGATTTCTGTAAAATTACGTTTTATTTAAATAATTTTTTTTCTGACGCATGTTCCATACTTTTTAATCATCACAAAAATTTACATTCAGATGACAGTCTGATAGCTTTTTCAACAAAAAGCATATGAGCCATGTATATGATTTTACTTAATATACCGCAATACAATTAAACCCGCGATATAATGAGAAGCGAGTATAAACATGTTATATTGACAATTGTTGATTCCTTAATGAAATATAAAAATTGTGATAAGCGTGTAGATCGGTGTAACATTGCTTGTACTTGTACATGGCATTCAAGGTTTCTGACAGCAAAATGAAAATTATAATTTATACATTTCAACTTTTGGATCTCTTATGTCTATGTTAGGGAACATGCTGTGAATTTTGATCTAATTAAATTGAAATATTAATAGAAAATTCAATAATTATAATATCTTTTGTAATTTAAAAAAATTGGATGGCAAGCATAAATCAAATGTAAAAATCAGAATGATTAATTTGTTGAAATCCATTTAAAACAGTATCATTTATGTTACTTCCGTTTTATACAATCTTAAACTTACCATCAGTTAATGTAAAAAATTAAGAAGAAGATGTGAGGAAGTTGGAGATGAGATTCAAAAGCTTGCAGAACATTCGGTACAAGAAGCATTAAAAGAAGAGTTAATACGATCTGCTAGAGGTATGAATAATTAATGACGAACTGAATTTTCACTACTAGTATATGGTGGTCAGCCCGATTTGATCACTGGAGGACGGATAGCTCAGTAGGTAGAGCACCTGACTGGAGATGTGAGGGGACTACAGGTTTCCACATTGTTTGCATCTGGCGGTCCATTACTTGGTCTCTGTCCATTTTCAAATTTATTTCGAACCAGATTAAACTCGTGAATGTTGCTAATGCGCACTTACTGTCAGAATGCTTTTCAAATGTAAATTTAATTTACCATATCTCTTGTTGAAGCACTATATACCTGAAATTCAAGAAATTGGAAAATATTAAATGTAATGATCAACAGGTAAAACTGATGATCCTTAGCAAAGAATAACGGAAATTCTGTTTGCTGGGCAATAGTAAAAAAGGATAATAAACATTCTGTGGAGAATGTGATACCTTCTATAATGTTGATTGTTAATCTAAAAAAACTTTTTTGTAAATAAATCTAAAATATGGTTTTCTATGCATTACAAAGTCATAAAATTCTTGATCAATTTTTCAGACCATGAGAGACTTCAACAGATTGGATCCACAAGTACTGGAGAGATAATTTCATTATCAACAGAAGATGCTGGACTACATAAAGGTAAGTCTAAAAATGAAATACCTAATTCACGTTTCTAAGAAAAAGAAAACCAAATCTTTTTTAAAAGATAAAGCAGAATTTTTTATGCTTTACAAAGTCATAATCAAATTTTAAGACCACTAGAGACTTCAAAAGATTGGATACTACATGTATACTACACTAAGTAAAGGTGACATTGGATCCCTACTAGAAGACACGAAAACCCTGGGATCTGTGTTAAGTTTGTATAAGAAGCCATGGTTTTATTTGTATGGGAAACACAATCATCGTCGCAAACCACGACCAAATTGCCCATACTCTCCCATTCTGGAGGAAAGAGCTGTATGCGGACTCCAAACCGTGTCTTGAGACGAAGGGGAAAACAATCCAAAACTAGATATCATTGAGATGGTGGCCATCTCAGAGGGCCCCGCTTTCAACAATGAACATGAAAATGTAAGGTCGTTTAAAAGGGATTATTTTGAAGAGAAACATTTGTGTTATACAGTAAGTCATTTAGTACGACTTTAAGGATACTGCAAATTTACTTATATTTATCGAAGTTATCTTGTATCCCAAGTTATATAAATTTACTGGAATTAAAGGCAAAGAATTATGCACCAAACAAAGATTTTAAACAGAAAGGGTAATTCTGACCATGACCTAGAAACTTCGACCAAGGTCACTGCACATCCATTGACCAGTGGACCTCTATGAGTGAAGTAATAGCCAGATTGGGCAAACAAAAGAGAAGATATACTCCAGACTAGGATTTTTCATATCATTCTGCTATGACCTTGACCTTTGATTTAGAAATGTGATTCAAAGTCACTGCACGCCAGTTACCCAAAGACACTCTCTGGGTGAAGTATGACGCAGTTTGGGCCAAGGAGAGAAAAGAAATGCTCCAGACAAGGATTTTTCATATAATTCAGCTATGACTTTGATCTTTAACCTAGATACCTGGTTCAAGGTCACTGCACACCGGTTACCCAAAGGCACTCTGTGGGTGAAGTATGAGCCAGATTGGGCCAAAGAGAGAGAAGATATGCTCCGGACGAGGATTTTTCATATAATTCAGCTATGACCTTGACCTTTGACCTAGAAACCTGGTTCAAGGTCACTGCACACCGGTTACCCAAAGGCACTCTGTGGGTGAAGTATGAGCCAGATTGGGCCAAAGAGAGAAAAGATATGCTCCGGACAAGGATTTTACATATAATTAAGCTATGACCTTGACCTTTGACCTAGAAATCTGGTTCAAGGTCACTGTACACCGGTTACCAAAAGGGACTCTGTGGGTGAAGTATGAGCCAAATTGGGCCAAAGAGAGAGAAGATATGCTCCTGACAAGGATTTTTCATATAATTCAGCTATGACCTTGACCTTTGACCTACAAACCTGGTTCAAGGTCACTGCACACCGGTTACCCAAAGGCACTCTGTAGGTGAAGTATAAGCCAGATTGGGCCAAGGAGAGAGAGGATATGCTCCGGACAAGGATTTTTCATGTAATTCAGCTATGACCTTGACCTCTGACCTAGAAACCTGGTTCAAGGTCACTGCACACCGGTTACCCAAAGGCACTCTGTGGGTGAAGTATGAGCCAGATTGGGCCAAGGAGAGAGAAGATATGCTCCGGACAAGGATTTTTCATGTAATTCAGCTATGACCTTGACATTTGACCTAGAATCCTGGTTCAAGGCCACTGCACACCGGTTACCAAAAGGCAATCTGTGGGTGAAGTATGAGCCAGATTGGGCCAAGGAGAGAGAAGATATGCCCCGGACAAGAGATCTCGGACGGACGGACGGACGGACGGACAGACTGATCACTATAGGGCGCCCGCCAAGCGGGGCCCTAACAATTACAAGGAGTTTATGTTGGTTTATTTTGTTTATTGGGGGGGGGGGGGGGTGTTACTGATTTGTTTTGTTTGTTTGTTTCTTTATGCATGATATGATATTTCTGGGCTGTATATTTTGTTTGCAAGAAATTGAGCGAGAACACATATTATTTTTTTTAATAGATCGATTCTAAATTAACTTCACATTCATTGTATCGAGCAATATAAAATTTGTCTGCTTCCTTTTTTTTGTTATGACCATGGTTTTGAAATGCGTATACCGACTGAAAAGGCGTATTTCACTATATATTTCATTGAAAAAGCGTCACCTGTTCTCATCAAGAATAGCGCATTTGAATACAATTACAATTTAATCACTCAGACGAATCTCAAAAAAATTTTAGAAGGAAAAATTTAAAACAAAAGGAGTTAACTGACAAATTTTAAGCTTATGTTTTCAGGCAAACAGTAAACCCGCGATCTACCTTAAAAGAAAATTCAATAATTATAATATCTTTTGTAATTTAAAAAAAATGGATGGCAAGCATAAATCAAATGTAAAAATCAGAATGATTAATAAGTTGAAATCCATTTAAAACAGTATCATTTATGTTACTTCTGTTTTATACTTCAGCAATGTATCATATTGGGATAGGACCCACTCAGAGTTGAAGTTATTTCTTTTATGTATGTTTATTTAATGGAGAGATACCACAAATGTATATATTACAAATTAAAGAGAGAAATCCCTCCTTCAATTTCGAACACTTTATGAATGAAATGTAAACATTATGAACTATAATATATACATGTAGTATTAAATACAGGTTTTTAGCTCACCTCAGCCGAAGGCTCAATAAAGCTTTTCTGATCACATTTTGTACGTCGTCCGTCCGTCTGTAAACTTTTCGACTTTTCCTCAAGAACCAATCGACCAATTTTAACAAAACTTGGTACAAAGCATCCTTGTGTAAAGGGGAATTTAAATTGTTAAAATGAAGGGCAAAGTCCCCTTATAAGGGGAGATAATCAAGAAAAGACAAAAATAGAGTTGGGTTACTACAAAATCTTCTCCTGAATCAATGGGCCAGGAAAACTGAAACTTTTTATAGTTTGAATATACAAACGTTTTAATATACAACATATATATTGTTGTTATATAACAAACATTTAATATACAAAATTCTTCACTTTACATAATAATTTCCCCCTGAAGTAGGATGTTGCGTTTCTTTTGCGTGTCAGTATATGAGCAACATTAAAAGGAATTTGAAAAGAAAAAAAAAGAGTTGAAATTTTAAAGGAAGAGATGAAGTTTGAAAACAGAAAGAAATAGATTTATAAAGGTACAACAGATGAAAAAGGTGTTTAATGTAATACTTTTGAAACATTCAAATGTATGTAGAAATTATTATAAAAAGAATTGGACTTTTTGTTAGCAAAGAAAGAGAAAAACGACGACAATTCTCAAAACTTTGTACAGATAGCAAAAAAAATTAGATTTCCAAGATGGGTCAAAATTAAAACCTTTTAATTTTAAATCAATTAATTTATACCGGTATAATATTTGTAATAATTATGTATACAATTGTATTGTAACATTTGTTCAACAAATAGCTTGTAAATCAATATTCACTGGAAAAAAAAAAAAAAAAAAAAAAAAACGTGTGACAATAAAAAACGTGTAACACATACACCATAAACATGTCTTACCCCTTGACCTTCACAACTGACCTTATTTAAAAAAAGAAAATTAACTTCAATGATAATTTCTAAATAAATGACATATCATATGGTGTTCATACGAGGGGCATTTCAAAAGTTCTGGCAACTGTTTAATTTAACTGCTCGGCACTCAGGGCCTTTGAGCAGAGGGGGATCTTGATCGTGCCACACCTGCTGTGACACGGGGCCTCGGTTTATACGGTCTCATCCGAAGGACCGCCCCATTTAATCGCCTTTTACGACAAGCAAGGGGGTACTGAGGACCTATTCTAACCCAGATCCCCACAGGGTTGGAAATTATTAGGAGTGGGACGATCCACCGGTGCACCGATGCATCGCAGTATTCACTTTGACGATCTACGGATCGATTCATATAATTAAGTATCACTATACCTTACCGCACTTTTTTTTAATTTCCAAAAATTTCCGGGCTTTATAATTCGAAATTTTTAGTCCTTTAGTCTGTATCATCAAGACGTTTAAACAAACACAAATAAAGTACAAACGTCTTGTTGATACAGCATTCTAAATATCAGCGTCAAAATGGCGTCCGACACGCCAGATTACATCAAATTAACGAAACCAAGTGGCAGTAAGTCTGGTGTCTGGGACACTTTTAGACTCCCGGTATATGAAAAAGACGGGGCACAAACAACAGTCAATTTGAGTCAAGAAACTCTAATTCCCAGTTCATTTGTTAAATTAGTTTTTTTTTCACACACTGTTTTGTTCAAACTTAAAAGTTCTAAAAAAAATATCTAGTTTTATTTGGTTTTAAATGTATCGTGATATATATGTATCGTACCGCACCTAAGGTATCGTGATATGTATCGGATCGGCTAAGTTCAGTATCGTCCCAGCCCTAGAAATGATTGATTTTGACATCATTGGAAAGAAAAGAAAAATATACACATATTGTGACGTCACTTTATAATTTTTATGACGTAATAACTCCGAAAATGACGTCAGAATATAGAATGTTTAGCATACTGAGAAGTCGCGTTTTTATCAACATGAGACAATCTGTAAAAGTTCTGTCAAAGGCTTATTTGAAAAAATATTTCAAAGAAAATTTTAATTTGAAAAGAGGGCCTTTGAGCAGTTTTGAATACTTTTAATATTCCACAGAGCCAAAATGAATTTGAACTACCTTATATATATTGGATTCCGAAACTCCAATATAAGGGTATGTAGTTCCTTTGCGGAAGCTTGTATATATTAAAGTAGTGATTCGGTTCTACTGTCGACCGGGGACAGTTGACAGTTAAGCATTTCTACCGGGGACAGTTGACAGTTGACACTTAGCCATTTCTACTGTCGACCGGGGACAGTTGACAGTTAGTCATTTCTACTGTCGACCGGGGACAGTTGACAGTTGACAGTTAGCCATTTCTACTGTCGACCGGGGACAGTTGACAGTTAGCCATTTCTACTGTCGACCGGGGACAGTTGACAGTTAGCCATTTCTAATGTCGACCGGGGACAGTTGACATTTAGCCGTTTCTACTGTACGTAGACCTGTGACTGCCAGTTCACTTTTCTAATCAATGTGCAGTTTACTATACACCTTTGAAATTGAAAATTTCGATTCTCATTTAAATTCTCATATTCATTGATATAAAATGAATTCAGATTACAATTAAGAATCAAAAATAAGAAGACAAAAAGATTAATAAATTTCACAATTTATTTCTTGTATAGACACGTTTTCCCTTTCATTTTCAACAATTTCTACGATGAATCATTAAGTTACCAATATTAGTAAATTAATTAAACGTGCAAATTTTTTCCATTCTTCCATTTCAACGCATATATTTCTATAAATAAACAATTACATCATTAAAAATAATACAAATAAATATTACCGTTATACAATTTTATGTACATTAAGTCATTTACATATTCTTTGCAAGAAAATCCCATTTCACATCAATCAAACATACTTGCTTCTTATGTGCTGTGCACAATGATATTGTCCTGATACTATTGCCGCACTTAAAATAAAATTTTGCATCTTAAAATACTATTATTCATGAAACACATGGATACAATTACAAACAACAAAAAACTTTGCTTATTAATTAATATGCAAAAATATACATGTATATGAAATGACTCTGTTCACATCACAAACGCACTCCCTAATTTTTTTTCATTGAAATCGAGAGATCTCATATGCCAGTATTTCTTTCAATTTAAACTTTGTAACAATCTACAATTTCGTCATGCTGTGGATAACTGGGTAAAATTTTCTTTAATAATTTCATCTATACTTTGTCAACAGATTTGAAGGAATTCTCATATTCCTCCATGTTCTGATTTCTCATTGGAATCGGGAGATCGATACTAAATCAATGCATTCACATATGCCATTATTCCTTTCAATTTAAACTTTGAACCAATCTACAATTTCGTCATGCTGTGGATGACTGGGTAAAATCTTCATTAATAACTTCATGTCTACTTTGTCTACAGATTTGAAGGAATTCTCATATTCCTCCATGTTCCAATTCCTACCCTTGGACCTCATAATAGAGGGAGATGACTTTAGGAAGGCGTCTCTATTTACTTTCCCGCATTTAATCAGCATACCCAAACCCTCTTTCTCCAATTCCTCCAATTCATCTACAATTAATAATATTTATTCAAAAATTATTTAATAAAAATTTACCATATAACTGTCAAAACACAGGATAATTCTTATATTTTTCAGATACATACGCAAAATACTATCTTTTAAGGATCCCTTCAAGCGCCTCTGTATATCTCTCAGTGTAACAAACGGTCCTTTACTACACAGTATGCATTTGGTAATCCTCTTCCGGAATGACTGCACCTTCTCAATACTGCTAGCAGTAACCCTCTGTAAACTTGTTACAGCCTAAAAATAATGATTAAAATTTTAATCAAAAACACAATATTAATGTAACTATTAAATACTTAATAGACAGACGCAATAATTATAAAACTCAAAAATACATATTAACTACCTGTATGAAAATTGACTTGTGCTGCGCTAATACACCATAAAGTTTTCTGGCCTTCTGTAAGGTTTCCAAGGAGATAATTTCAGGGTCCTCCGGAACTTCCAGCTGCAGCTCTCTCCTTATGTAATACGTTAAAATATGAATAACGGCTGCAATTCTTAACACATGAATTGTGTCCTTGCTGGTGGTCATTCTCAGGTCTGGTGAGGGGGCGCATGGGACATTTTCTTTGTCCTCTTCTTCACACTCTTTTTTATTTAAATAAAAGAAATGCATGTATAAACATATCTTAATATTTTAACAATGAATTATAAAACATATTATTCCTTTATACGGAAATTATACACATTTTTTTTTTCAAGACTAACATTTCTATATCATATCTCCTTCTGTTAAAGCTGAGTTATCTCTCTTTTAAGTATCCTTATCTTTTCATTATTTCCTAAAATTAATAATGATAATTTTTAATTTAAAAGAATCTGTATTACATAAACTGTACTCATTTGTTTACTTTCAAGTACAATGTAAAATTGTATATTAACTTTTCATTTTTAATAAAATATTAAACTCATTATCTACACAAATTTGTATAATATTTAAAATCATTCAACTCACCAGCAAACAGATTATACTTTTCATCCAAATAATGCGCAAAAGCATCCACCAAGGAATCGTACTCTTCTTGGGCCTCCAAGGACAATTGATACATTTTTCCATTCCTGTGATCATTATACATTCGAAGGAAAATCTGAGAAAAGTCTTGGACTTCAAATTTTTTGAGATTCTCATAATTTTCACGGACCTCCGCTGTTTGATAGAGAACTGGTCTAGATGCCAAAAATATAAATCTGTCAATAAAGCCATCCGCACCAAACATCTGTGCTAGCTCTTCCATCAAAGGCTGGGGTTGTATAAATAAACACATCGACATGGATGTGCTTTGAAATCCCCTGCAACCCGAGGATAGTTCTATCTGGTCACCCTTTCCAGACCACATTTTGCAAAGTGCCGACCTTTCACTCTCTCCCCTCTGTTGCTTGGCATTAATAGAGGCCAAGATTCGATGACCCTCATCTGTGGTAATAATACCATACCCCTCATTCTTAATTTGGTGCATTTGAATTCCTGCATGAGTATAATTTTCAATTTGTATTTTCTTTCCTGTCTCCTGAAAAAGCAATTGCGTAACAGGCTCAATTACTTTTTCAAAAGTCACCGTTTTTCCTCCACCAGGATCACAAACCGCAATCAAATAGGTATTTAAAGTAGTTGAAAATGACTGTCCCTGTCCTTCAATCCTAGATTGTGGTCCACATACTGCTGACGTTAAACTGAACAACGCCGGTAAGGATAAATGCATCGAGATATTATGCCCTTTTTGATAAGTATCCAAAAAATTGTATACATCTTCATCGATGAAAAATTTCCAATCGACATTAGTACTATACGCTGCCTGATAAGTAATGAACTTGTCCTCCTCCGAAAATTTTCTACTCGTCATGTTTGATTCGAAGACTGAATGACCTTGTCATTCCAACATTCAAAACTTTACTGACGTTTTATTTTAACGTTAAAATTATGACGTCATAAAAACAATTAACAAGACGTTAAATCACGAGTTTTTAAATGTAAAAAACTTTCATCAAATTAAATTTTAAATAGAAAAATTCAAATATAATTGTAAACAACTAAACCAATGATATTCATTTCAGTCCATTAATTCTTTTTTTTTTTTTATTTCAATTAAAAAGTATAATTGAGCTTTTTGACAAAAATAACAATATAACAAAAACTATTTATTTTTCATGAAATATAGCGGGAAAATAAATCATTTCAACAATTCATTTAAATTTTCAAAATGGAAAACAAGGAAAATGACACTACCATAAACTTTTCTAAAGCACCAGGAATCGTTACTTATTGTCGTGAAGTATTAAGTAGTAATGAATGTGCTATCCAATTTGCGCGAGAAAATAATTTAATTGAAATGGAAATGAGTTGTGACTGTGGATCTGCAATGTCCTTAGTAAGGAAGAATGACTGTTCGGACGGAGAAATTTGGCGATGTCGATTTTGTTATACAAAGAAATCTATTAGATTTTCCAGCGTTTTCAAAGTGAGTATTTCTTTTTATTTTACACATAATAAAGTCATAAAGTTTATTCATAGTTTCACAAAAAAATATTTAACATAATACCAAACTAAAATGAAACATAATAAATGCTGTTGTCAGATTTGACGTGAAATTGGAGTAGTGTAGGGGGGGGGGGGGGGGGGGGGGGTTTTCTACAAAAAGACAACTGGAAGTAACTGAACGCATTCTTGAGTGAGTATTTTCTGAGACAGATACATGTATCATGCGCGGATTTTGAATGGGTGGGGGGGGAAGGGGATTGTAGATTAAGGTTATTACCACATCACATCCATTTTTTTTTTCACATTATAAAATTAAAACTTCTCAAATATTAATAATGTTAATAAAATATAATTCTAATTTAAAAATATAACTTTTAACTTATTTCAACTTTTAAAATCAATTAATTCATTCAATACCTCAATTTTTTTAATGGCTAAATTAATATCATTGAAAACAAATCAGAATTTATGCAACAAAAATTCAAATAAAAAAATAAATTATCTATACAATTTAAAACTTCAAAAATAAAATTGATTTCCATAAATGCTCATAATTACTACGTGAATTCTTGTCTACTTAATATCATCTACGTAATTTCTATTACATGACATTAATAATAATATCTTTGTAAGACCACAACATAAAATTAAAATAAAGATTATATTTCTTTACAGAAAAGCAAACTGAAATTGGTGGACATATTGGGAATCATTTACTGCTTTGGAATTGACTTTCAAATTTATGAGTGTAAAAAATTATTCCCCCACATAGATGAAAAAAGTATCATAGACTGGTACTATATCTTGAGAGATGTCTGTTCTACCTCCCTCCTTGACGACCCAGTCAAGTTGGGAGCTGGCACTTCAACTGATATCATTGAAATAGACGAAAGTTTATTTGGAAAAAAACGAAAATACCATCGCGGAACAGGCAATCAAAAATTTTGGGTTTTTGGTTTGGTAGAAAGGGGAACCAAAAAAGTTGTTCTGCAACTCGTAGACAAAAGGGATAGGGCAACTCTGATGCCGATCATAGAAAAATATGTCGAGAAAGGTTCAACCATCTTCTCAGACCAATGGGCAGCCTACTTCACCTTGGCAGAAGAAGGATATACCCACAAAACCGTAAACCACAGCAAAGAATTCAAAAGCGAGAGCGGTTGCTGTACAAATGCCATTGAGGGTCTTTGGTCTTTAGCTAAATTAAAAATAAAAAAAATGAAAGGACTTCTACCCTGTAAATTACCTTACATTCTGGACGAGTTTATGTACCGCTATAGGTATGGACACGGGAATGGAGACGTATACCGTCGATTATTACTTGATATAGCTAAGCTACCTGCAGACTTCATTCTGTGAATGGGCTAATCAAGCAACTTTTCGAAATATGCAACTTTTAATTCAAAGATCACTTTAAAAAAATTAATGAAATTTCCAAAAATATTACAGTCCGTAATACAATATTAAATATACGATTACAAATTTCATTTCTTTCCTTTCTTGTTTTTGCCTAACGTTATTACTTACAGCCCATAACAAGCAAATTTTTAATTTAATTATAAAGGTTGAATTAAAATTCACCTATTAAATTAGATTAATTCTCTAATTTTACTATAATTATTATTGTTATTCTCTACGTAGCTCTGTCGAAATTATGATTAATCACTAATTTGTCAAAGATATTGAGTTCATTCTCAAAAATATCTAAATTCTTATCATTATTTCATTTACGAAGTGATTATCGGTAAGTTTTGTCACACATTAATTCATAAGTGTGATTAAGGTTTTTCCAACATTACAAGCTGAGATTTAAGTAAATATTGAATTCATTATTGATAAAGGTTACTGAGTACCAAATCGTAAATGTGATTAGGGTTAGTCTCGCACTAATAATTATGATAAGGGTTAGTCTTGCACTAATTATTGTGATTAGTTTATTCTAGCACTAATTTCTTTGATTATGGTATAGTCTCGCACTAATTAATGTGATTAGGGTTAGTATCGCACTGTCTTATGATTGTGATTAGGGTAATAATTAGTGTGATAAGGGTTTGTATCGCACTTTCTAGTTTGATTAGGGTTAGTAGCACTAATTAGTATGATTATGGTTAGTCTCGGACTATTTAGTGTGATTTGGATTAATGTAACATTTATAAGTGTGAATAGGGTTTGTCTCGCAATAATTAGTGTGATTGGGGTTATATAAGCACTAGTTAGTGTGATTAGGGTTATTCTCGCACTAATTAGTGTGAATAGGTTTAGTTTCATACTAATTAGTGTGATTAAGGTTAGTCTCGCACTAATTATTATGATTAGGGTTAGTCTCGCACTAATTAGTGTGATTAGGGTTAGTCTCGCACTAATTATTATGATTAGGGTTAGTCTCCCACTAATAAGTGTGATTAGGGTTAGTCTCGCACTAATTATTATGATTAGGGTTAGTCTCGCACTAATTAGTGTGATTAGGGTTAGTCTCGCACTAATTAGTGTGATTAGGGTTAGTCTCGCACTAATTAGTGTGAATAGGGTTAGTTTCGCAATAATTAGTGTGATTAGGGTTAGTCTCGCACTAATTAGTGTGAATAGGGTTAGTTTCATACTAATTAGTATGATTAGGGTTAGTCTCGCACTAATTTTTATGATTAGGGTTAGTCTCTCACTCATTAATGTGATTATGGTTAGACTCTCCATTATAAACTTGATTAGTTTTAGTCTCACACTAAAAAGTGCGGTTAGGGTTAGACTCGCAATAATTAGTATGGTAAGGGTTTTTTTAATTTTAATAAATGTACAAAGAGAATATGTACCAGGTCCACATAACAACATATGGAAAGTGTCAATCGTCAAACTATCTCAGGTCTACAATAAAGCTCACCGGAAATATCAACTGTCAACTGTCGACCTGTCCCCAATTGACATTAGATGAAATGGAAAGTGTCAACTGTCAACCGTCGACCTGTCCCCGGTTGACAGTAGAAGAAATTGAAAGTGTCAACTGTCAACCGTCGACCTGTCCCTGGTCGACATTAGAAGAAATTGAAAGTGTCAACTGTCAACCGTCGACTTGTCCCCGGTCGACATTACAACATACGGAAAGTGTCAACTGTCAACCGTCAACCTGTCCCCGGTCGACAGTAGAAGAAATTGAGAGTGTCAACTGTCAACCGTCGACCTGTCCCCGGTCGACAGTAGAAGAAATTGAAAGTGTCAACTGTCAACCCTCGACCTGTCCCCGGTCGACAGTAGAAGAAATTGAAAGTGTCAACTGTCAACCCTCGACCTGTCTCCGGTCGACAGTAGAAGAAATTGAAAGTGTCAACTGTCAACCCTCGACCTGTCTCCGGTCGACAGTAGAACAAGATGAAATAATTAATTCTATAAAATTACTACAATATATACAATGATGTATGAATATTTTTATTCAAGGAACTACTTTATCCTTATATTGGAGTTGAGCCAAGAATCCTTACAAAGATACATTGCAGGTTCCAGTAAATGTTCAACCAAGCATCTTTCGTTTCTTCTCACTAAAATATTGACAGTAGTGAAGGAAAAACTTCAAGAGTACTGTACAACTATTTATTCCAGAAGTGCTGTAAATCAGATGTGGATACTTAAAAATTCTAAAGAACTTTTGGACAATTTGAAATCACAAGACTTTACAAAAATCAACAGCATAAAAACTTACGACTTTTCAACTTTATACACAACAATTCCCCACGACAAATTAAAATCCAGGCTTTTTTATATCATTGACAGCTGCTTCTTCAACAAAAATGGAACTCGTAAGTTTACTTACCTCGTCATTGGTCATTTGAAAAATTATTTTGTTAAAACAGATTCTGATTGCACACATAAGTACTCTGAAGTTGACATCAAGAAGATGCTTGAGTTTCTGATTGACAATATTTATGTGGTTTTTGGAGACCAGGTATTCCAACAATCTGTTGGAATCCCCATGGGTACAAATTGCGCTCCGTTATTAGCAGACTTATTTTTATATTCATATGAAGCAGAGTTTATGCAAAATCTTTTACGTGAAAAGAAGAAAACACTTGCTGTGGCCTTCAACTCGACATTTAGATATACCGACGACGTATTGTCAATTAATAACGATAATTTCCACTCCTACGTCGACACGATATATCCTGTTGAGCTTGAGATAAAAGATACCACAGAGTCCGACACTTCTGCTTCATACTTGGATATTTTACTTGAAAATGACACTCATGGTAATCTAACAACCAAGCTATATGATAAACGTGATGACTAACTTTTCTATCTTTAACTTCCCTTACCTATGCAGCAATATACCTTCATCGCCTGCATACGGAGTATTTATATCTCAGTTAATTCGATACGCAAGAGCATGCTCTACGTATGAACAATTTCTTCAACGAGGTTAATTATTGACAAGCAAGTTGATGAAACAAGAATATCTACAGTCTCGTTTAAAGTCATCATTTCGTAAATTCTATGGTCGACACAATGACCTTGTCAGCAAATACAATTTATCATTGAATGAAATGCTGACTGACGTTTTTCATACCAATTGTTAGTCCATTATTTGTACATTGAATTGACCACGGATTTTTTAGGTCACCTGAGTAAACTCAGGTGACCTATTGCTATCTGTTTTCGTCCGTCGTCGTGCGTCGTCCGTTAACATTTGAACATTTTCAGCTTCTTCTCTGCAACCACTGAACCAATTTCAACAAAATTTGGCACAGAACATCTATGGGTGAAGGGGAACAAAAATTGTGAATTTCATGATCACTGCCCCCCTGGGGCCTGAGGGGTGGGGCCAAAACCTTTAAAATTAATGCAATCTTTAAAAATCTTCTTCTTTACTCCTGGACATCAAGCAGTTAAACTGTTTGCATGATTGTAATCAGCAATGAGTCCTCTACCAAAATTGTGAAATTCATGGCCCTGGGGTCAGGGGTTCTAGTGTTAGGGCGGGGCTAAATAAGTAGGTGGTGAAGATGCAATATTTCTTTGAAAATCTTCTTCTCTGCTCCTAGGTATTAAATAAACCAACTTAGTACATACAATGTAGTTATGATGAGCAAGAGTGCCTCTACCAAAATTGTGAAATTCATGGCCCTGGGGTAAGGGGTTCTGGTATTAGGGCGGGGCTATATTGATTATATAGTAAAAATACATGACTTCTTTGAAAATCTTCTTCTCTGCTCCTGGGTATTTATTAAACTAACTAAGTACATAGTTATGATGTGCAAGAGTGCCTCTACCAAAATTGTGAATTTTATGGCCCTAGGGTCAGGGGTTCTTGTTTTAGGGTGGGGCTCTAATGATTATATAGGGAAATGCATGTATTCTTTGAACATCTTGTCCTTTGCTTCTGGTTAATATACTAATGATCAAATTACATATTTAAGGACAGGATTTATTTTATATTCAGTTTTACAAACCCTCCGCTCAAGGTTTTGAACTTTCAGAAAAAAATTAAAACAATTTCTTCTTTCCGATGTCAAATTTAAGTCGGGATCGAGATTTCAAATGTACGAACTCACACTTCCGTTTTTAAGATGAAACGGCAGGTAAATAATTAATAAAGCTAGATCTAAGAAGATTGCCCGGTTTAGTGTAAAATTCATCGATGCGAGTGCCTTTCAAAACGTTTCACCCGTTCAAAGGACAAATAAATTGCTGATGACTTTGTTGCACAATGACATGCTGGTGAGATAATTATGTATTCGTTTCAAAAGTATCTGTCTGTTAATTATTTTCGTCCCCCAGGTTTTAAACTACCTGCATATTGCCAGCGACATTGTTTAGGTCTCTGTTATAGCTTACAGTCTAAGCATCATTCTTCAGAAAAAGGGTTGCTTATGAAACAGATGTAATGAACAAAACTATGGGAGAAGTTAAGTCCATTTGAGGAAGAAATAAACAATAACCCGAAGAAATAAAAAAAAATTCAACTATTAAAAGGCAAGAATATTTACAAATATATACAGGCATGTAGTATCATTTGTATAAGCCAGAAAAATTATTTTACACTTAACTTAATGTTCACCCTTACTCCCCAATACTCCCTGTCTGTTTTATGATAGGAATTATAATTGTAGGCAACAAGTAAATTTTAGAACAATGTCTATACATTTACCTAACACATATTTAAAAATGAAGATATATTGAAAGACTTTAAAATAAATGATTTTTTAAAATATATTTTGACCAACATCACAAAATTTATATAACTGGCCCAAAATGCATATGATGAATTAAGCTATTAAATGTTCTACTTTCCTATATGTAAGCATTATGTGTCCAGTGGTAAGGAGCTATTAGAATAGCATAAAAAAAGAATGTACAAATGTTAATAATTGATTTATCATTTTTTTTTTTAAATTTCCTTATCCTTTGGGACTTTTTTGTTCTCATTTCATAACTAAACCTAAACATAAAAAAATGCTGGCCTTATAATGAAGAAAGGGGCCTCTTTCAAAATAGATAATTTCAGGGCCGCTGGGTCAGGGGTACCAGAGGGGGTACTTTGACTAAAATAAATTAATGCTTTGAAATCTGCCCCTTTGATAAGCAGTGGTGCCTCTTTCAAAATTTGTGATTTTCATGGCTTTGGATTAAAACATGAACCAAATACAATTGCTGGAAAGTTGTCACATGATACTCAGGTGACCTATAAGGCCCGTGGGCCTCTTGTTTCGTTATTTCCTGATTATGACAACGAGCACACGGCGGTGTGACCGGTCGGCAGGGGATGCTCACTCCTCCATGGCACTTGATCCCACCTCTGATGTTTCGGAGGTCCGTGTTTGCTCTGCTCTTATTTTGTATATTTGTTTAATGGACGATGAGATTGAATACTGTTCGTTATTTCCATATCCTCCTTATATAAACCCTAACATCCTATCTTATTATAAAGAGCTCGCTCATCATAAAAAAAGAATTAAATCACAACCTGACAAAAAAAACAAAAAATGTCAAGATTGTTCAAATGAAGGGCCACGCCCTCTCCCAAGGGGAGATAATTATGAATAAGTGAAAAATTATTAGCATTTTTAAAAATTCTTCTTCTCAAGAACCACTGGGCCAGGAAAGATGAAACTCGTATGGAATCATCCTCAGCTATTGTAGATTCAAGTTTGTTCAAATCATGACACCTGTGGCTAGGGTGGGGCCCAAATGGCACACAAGTAGACTACACTAAGATACATAATTCTTTGTATCGGTTTTTGATTTCGATGGACAGTGTTGCCGTGGTTACTAAAAATAAAAATTTCTGTGAAATTCTTTTAAAATGCTACTCCTCCTACAGTTTTGGTCTGATTTCGATATAACTTGGCACACAAGTAGAATACACTAAGATACATAATTCTGTGTATCGGTTTTTGATTTCGATGAACGATGTTGCCGTGATTATTAAAAATAGAAATTTCTGTTAAATTCTTCTAAAATGCTTCTACTCCTACAGTTTTGGTCTGATTTCAATATAACTTGGCACACAAGTAGAATACACTAAGATCATAATTCTGTGTATCGGTTTTTGATTTCGATGAACGGTGTTGCGGTGGTTACTAAAAATATAAATTTCTGTGAAATTCTTTTAAAATGCTACTCCTACAGTTTTGGTTTGATTTCAGTATAACTTGGCGCACAAGTAGACTACACTAAGATACATAAGTCTATGTATTGGTTTTTGATTTCGATGAACGGTGTTGCTGTGGTTACTACAAATAGAAATATCCGTAAAATTCTTTCAAAATTCTACTCCTCCTACAGTTTTGGTCTGATTTCAATATAACTTGGCACACAAGTAGAATACACTATGATACATAATTCTGTGTATCGAATTTTAATTCTGATGAACGGATAGGAAGAAGGAGGAATGGGGAGTGCAGACCAGTGGTAGTAAAATTTTCGTCGTTCAGAGCCAGAGAGAAAGTCTTCGCCAATGCTGGAAAGCTAGTGGACACAAGATATGCAATTCAGGAACAATTCCCAAGAGTAATACAGGAACAAAGAAAAAAACTTTACCCAATTCTTAAAGAAGCAAGGAATCGAGGTAAAAAGGCAACATTGGTTGTTAACAGACTGTATATTGAAGGTGAGGAGAACACAGGACCGGGAACACTGGAAAGCTATGGAGACAACCAATAGGGAGGATCATGATGAGGCTGTAGGGTAGGGATCTCAGGAGAATGGCAAACATACAAAAAATTTTTTACTGAAGTATTGAAATTCATCTGTTGGAATATTAACGGTGGTTTTGCTACTAAAATTAAAAAACTAAGTTTCCAAAAGTTCTTATTGTTTTATGATATTATTCTTTTAACTAAATGTTGGCTTCAAAAAGATCTTGATGTAGACGTGGAAAATTTTGAATCTTATGTTTTTCCAATCCAGAAAAGCAGAAACACCCAAGGAGGGGGGGGGGGGGGATTGTAATTTTGATTCTTAAAAAAATTCACAACTATTATTGGTTGTAAAAAATCAGCACGATACTATTATATGTTTAAAAATACAGCGTCTTATCAGAAATATGGACCAAGACCTATATGTAAGTTGTGTATATATATCACCTAATAATTCTACATTCTATATCGCCTTTATGACTGTGACTTATTCAATGATTTGGATTATTTAATTGATTGTATACTGTTTTACGTCTCGCTCCAGAATATTTCACCGATATGGAGACGTCACCATTGCCGGTGAAGGGCTGCAAATTTAGGCCTTTGCTCGGCACTCAGGGCCTTTGAGCAGGGAGGGAACTTTATCGTGCCACACCTTCTGCGACACGGGACCTCGGTTTCTACGGTCTCATCCGAAGGACCGCCCCATTTAGTCGTCTTTTACGACAAGCAAAGGGGTACTGAGAACCAATTCTAACCCGGATCCCCACGGAGTCAGTGATCTGGAAAGATATTCTGATCAAATTTCAAACGCTAATACAAATTTTCATGTTTCTTTACTAATATACCCTTGTGGGGAAATTCATGACTTATGGACATATTTTTCTAGTTAACGTTCATGTGGATAAGCTTAATTATTACTCCATGACTCTTGATCAAAAACACATTAAGATGAAATACGCAATATTAAAGGATTGTTTTAGCCATAAAGATAATTATGATTCCAGTTTCTGCCGGATGATAGAGTGCTGATATCATAAAACACACATAACTGTGGTTTAATATGTCAGAATGATCGTGCCAAAGTTTCAAATTCCTGGACTACTCTACTTTTTTGATTTTCTCTCTTGCATCCTGTAAATCAGCTGGCACTTCCATGTGGAGGGCTTCCAGTTTCTAGGTCACTGTGTCTCTGCTCATCTGATCAATCTGCTCATCTGATAATAATCTTGGTTGGATCCTCTGAAGAGCTCTACCTGATCTTCATTCATCTGATGTCGTATGTCGTCAAGAGAAATTTTCCTGCCGTACACGGTGATATATGTATCCCGAAGTTGACCTGCTGCTGTAATCTTGTTCTTTTGATGACCTTCGGAGCGATCTTCTCTCCTACATACAGTGATCATTTTTAACGTTTGATTCATCTGAAAACAATTCATGAAAAAATCACTCTTAAAGAAACGTCTTTTGTTGCGCATTTGCAATCAAAGTTCTGAAAGTTTTGGGGCTATATATGACAGTTCGAACAGTTACTCCTTGAATAAAATGACAAAAAAGTCCAGTTCCTGTTAACATGATAATAGGTGGGTAATTATTCAGTACAATGCGGTAAATAAAGCTGCGTATTAGGTAATTCTACCTACGCAGCTAGTGATTGTACTAGAACTGATCGTATAAATCACCTCGCTTAAATAACTTTAATAACTGATTAATAACCTACCTCTCGACATCTTTCTTTAACGTTTCTATACGTTCGGCAGATCTGTAACACGTAATGCATATGCCTCGATCGTTCGTATCTGCAATGTGCTCCCCGATGCGTATCTCGATTAATATTTTTCTATCTGTAGATAACTTCAGCTTTCTGTTGGAAAATTTGACATTAGTTTCTGTTCCATCACTGTTTTTAACAGTTTGTACAAATCTAAACCCACAAATAACACAGAAATTGTCAAATCATCGAATCACGAGCTCGTCGTTAAGTTCTCTCTACTCCTGGATGACCTGTGTGTAGTTTTTCTAACATTTCAGATTGCAATGACCTTGGTATCACAATTCTTTGACCTTTCATCACTTACTTATCTACAACAGATAATTCATCCCTAATATTACAGAATTCTCTAACAGAGTATGGGCATTGAGCCAAGTGCTCGGGCCAGCCATTCAGGATAATACTTGTTAAGGTTACTAACTGAGAATCTTGAGCAGTTTCATACCTAATTCTACCGAGACAGGCATCACTCATGGGTATAGAGTTTGATATCATGTGTATTTGGGCTTCAAGGTCATTTGATATAGATCGTAAGGTATCAGGTAAGTATTTTCTGGACAAAGTGTCTGCCACCGGGATTTTCTTACCAGGAACATGTGTTAAGTGAAGTGAGTATCTCTGGAGTTGCAGTATCATACGCTGCAACCTTGCTGGTGCCGAACGAATTGGTTTCTGGATAATGGAGACCGTTTGTGATCGGTTTGAACCATCACCTCCTTACCATAAATGTATTGGTGAAAATATCGACACCCAAATACTATTGCATACATCATTTACATTCTTTATACAACAATTAAACTAGAAACGGTATTTTCTGATGGAAACATATATATCGGTTTAATGTACTTTCCATGACATGAGACTTGTACTTCATCTTCATTTCTAACCTTTGCAGTGGAGCAAACACTTTTCTTTGAAGTGGGTTTGAAATTCTACATTACATTATAAAAATATGTTGTAGTCCTTTACATTCTTCTTACAACAATTAAATAAAAATGGTATTTTATTGAGGAAACTAGAAATATGTCTGTAGGACATGAATGCCCCGCCGAGGAAATATTAGTAAAGCAAAATATATATATGTATACATGTATAAAGATATGTTTATAAAATTTGATCAGAATATCTTGAACAGTGATGCAGCTGAATTGCTTACATTAGTATGTATCAGAATATGAAGTTTTTGACACTAATTTCATTAAAGTGAGGTCGATGTCAAAGGAAATACCAAGGTCCAAATCTGTTGATTTAGTTGAAAAGCTTTCATTAGTAAGTATCAGCAAATGAAGTTGAAAATATATTTATAGATGGTTGCTTTAAAACATGCAAGTTTGGCTCAGGTAGGACGTATAGTTACTTGGGAATGAAAATATAGGTCAGATCCAGCATCTGAAACAAATTTGGTAGTGTCAATCCCTAGACGCATCGTCTGTGCAAGTTTGTATCAACGTATGAAGTTTGATAACACCATCTTGAATGATATGAGCACAACACTAATTTAAGAAAAAGTAAGGTCAAGGTTAAAAAAGAAAGATAATGCAGTTGCATAGCTATCATAAATATATATCAGCATATGAACTTCATGGTGAGGCATGAAAATTTTATCAATTTAATGGACTTTCCATGATAATAGACATACATGTATTTCAACTTCATCGCTAACCGTTGCAGTAGAGCAAGCACCTTTCATTGAAGCGGGCTTGAAATTCTAAATGAAATTATAAATATACCGGTATACTGTAGTCATTTCCATTCTTTTTACATCTATGAAATAAAAATGGTATTTTATGAAGAAAAATTTTATATCGATTTAATGTACTTTCCATGTCATTAGACTTTCTTGTATTTCATCTTCATTTCTAACTGTTGCAGTGGAGCAAACACTTTTCCTGAAATGGGTTTGAAATTCTAATTTACAATATTAAAATATGTTGTAGTCATTTAAGATAAAAGATACCACAGAGTCCGACACTTCTGCTTCATACTTGGATATTTTACTTGAAAAAGACACAAATGGTAATCTAACAACCAAGCCATATGATAAACGTGATGACTTTAACTTTTCTATCGTCAACTTCCCTTACTTATGCAGCAATATACCTTCATCACCTGCATACGGAGTATTTATATCTCAGTTGATTCGATACGCTAGAGCATGCTCTACGTATGAACAATTTCTTAAACGAGGTAAATTATTGACAAGCAAGTTGATGAAACAAGAATATCAACAGTCTCGTTTAAAGTCATCATTTCGTAAATTCTATGGTCGATACAATGACCTTGTCAGCAAATACAATTTATCATTGAATGAAATGCTGACTGACGTTTTTCATACCGATTGTTAGTCCATTATTTATACACTGAATTGACCACGGATTTTTTTCCGTTATTTCCTGATTATGACAACGAACACAAGGCGGGTGTGACCGGTCGGCAGAGGATGCTCACTCCTCCATGGCACCTGATCCCACCTCTGATGTTTCGAAGATCCGTGTTTGCTCTGCTCTTAATTTGTATATTTGTTTAATGGACGTTGAGATTGAATACTGTTCGTTATTTCCATATCCTTCTTACATTCTTTAAACAACTATCTAATAAAATGTTATTTTCCGATGGTGGCAAAAAATTTTCTTTCTAAGGCAAAAAATAGGCAAACAGTGGATATGGTTTGCAGGTGGAGTACATGTATTCTCACATTTCATTCTATAATGTGAAACTAAGAAACCGAGAAAGTACACTTTGATATAGCATGGAATATCATGAGTTTATAATTAAAGGGTCTTATTTTTTCAGTTCTCAACTGCTGCGGTCAACTGTGGAAATTCTCCAGGAACTTTCTGTGCAAATTCAATCAAATTACATCTCTACATTTAACATAAACAGGAGAAATGTGTGGGACGGGGCTTGTAGGGGCTTTAGAAGGTCCACATTTGCACCAAACAACACCTAGCTCGTTAATTTTACTGATGATACTGGATTGTCAGAGGAGGCGGTAGACCAAGGCGGACCACGACGCGAGTTTCTCCGTCTTGTAATGAATGCACTACAGAACAGTACTTTGTTTGGAGATCCCACGACGTCCAGGATTCTTATATTGAATAGCTATGATTATATTCACAGAGCAATTTAATGACATAATTTAATATCTTTTCACTAGCTATACAACGGGACAACTACTATAGGCTGCTATAAGCACTTTAGTGCTAAAACCATAACTTAAACGGAATGTCTCTATGATCTAAAAATAAAATTTTGGAGAAGTATTCTTCTTACAATAATTTTAACATTACCACGGTAGAATTTTTACACAAAATTTACAATTTCTTATGTTTCCACAGATCACTTTTAAAAAAGAATCCAAGACAGAAGTCGCATGGAGAAAATTCTTCCACTAATACTTTTTGTTGTCAACTGGGACAACAAAACAGTATGATTTCTCCCTGCCCACTTTCTAATCTTTAAGTGTTCTGCATGAATTTTCTTTTGTTGGTCATTTCTTCCAGTAATAATTTCCTCTCCTTGGAAGAATGACGAAAAATTTTGCAACCAACAGCTTTTATGCATGTTTTTCCACAAATGTCGTGGAGTTTGCCTTAGGCTCGTTGCAATACGTACAAACATTTTTAGCTCACCTGAGCCGAAGGCTCAAGTGAGCTTTTCTGATCACATTTTGTCCGTCGTCCGTCCGTCTGTCTGTCTGTATGTCCGTCTGTCTGTCCGTCTGTAAACTTTTCACATTTTTGACTTCTTCTCAAGAACCACTGGGCCAATTTTGACCAAACTTGGTACAAAGGATCCTTGGGTAAAGGGGAATTTATATTGTTAAAATGAAGGGGCATATCCCCTCGCAAGGGGAGATAATCAAGAAAAGACAAAAATAGGGTTGGGTCATTGAAAAATCTTCTCAAGAACCACTGGGCCAGTAAAGCTGAAACTCATGTGTGAGCATCCTGGGGTAGTGTAGATTCTAAATTGTTAAAATCATGACCCCCGGGGGAAGGGCGGGGCCACAATGGGGAATCAAAGTTTTATATAGAAATATATAGGAAAAATCTTTGAAAATCTTCTTCTCAAGAATCACTGGGCCAGAAAAGCTAAAACTTACGTGGAACCATCCTGGTATAATGTAGTTTCTTAATTGTTCAAATAATGACCCCCGGGGGAAGGGCGGGGCCACAATGGGGAATCAAAGTTTTATATAGAAATATATAGGATAAATCTTTGAAAATCTTCTTCTCTAGAACTACTGGGCAAGAAAAGCTGAAAGCTTATGTAGAAGCATCCTGGTATAATGTAGATTCTAAATTGTTCAAATAATGCCCCCGGGGGATGGGCGGGGCCACAATGGGGAATCAAAGTTTTATATAGAAATTCATAGGAAAAATCTTTCAAAATCTTCTTCTTAAGGATCACTGGGTCAGAAAAGCTGAAACTTATGTGGAAGCATCCTGGTATAATGTAGATTCTAAATTGTTCAAATAATGACCCCGGGGGAAGGGCGGGGCCACAATGGGGAATCAAAGTTTTATATAGAAATATATAGGAAAAATCTTTTAAAATCTTATTCTCAAGAACCACTGGGCCAGAAAAAGGGAAGCTTATGTGGAAGCATCCCGGTGTAGTGTAGATTGTAAATTGTTCAAATAATGACCCCCTGGGGAAGGGCGGGGCCACAATGGGGAATCAAAGTTTTACATAGAAATATATAGAAAAAATCTTTGAAAATCTTATTCTCAAGAACCACTGGGCCAGAAAAGCTGAAACATATGTGCCCATGGAAGGATCATGGGGTAGTGTAGATTTCAAAATGTCTAAATTATGATCAGTGGGGTAGGGTGGGGATGCCTTATGTATAACAAGGGGGAAATCTGGTAATGAACAGAATTGTCAAAGCTTCTCAGGTGAGCGATGTGGCCCATGGGCCTCTTGTTTTACATCCCATTTTATCTTTTCTTTGGTTTTTGTGGTCCTTTTTGTAGACACTAATCTGGTGCCTTATCGTCTGTCAAAGTCAAAGTTTCTTCTTTCATGATCTACAAAAATGTTTAACAAAAGATAATAAGCATACAATGCATAGATCGTAAGGTGCCTTGATACGGATTTTAACCCTTTCTCTTCCGGCACATTTTACGTGATTTTGGAGGCCTTTTGACATAGCATTATTGAATTATTTCTAACTTTTTTATCTAAGGAAAAAATTAGGCATAATGCATACTATTTTGTAGGAAATTTCCTAGAGATTTTATTTTAAGATACTCATCCACTGACCTTACTAGTAAAAATTGAGGTCAAAGGTCAATTAAGTGCAAAATTTTATGAAATATTTTTTATACTCTTTAATCTTTAAGCTAAATATTAAGTATGATGTATGTTGAAATAGGAAAGAGCTATAGCCACGAAGTGCAAAAATATGCCCTGTCCCCAAAATAAATGAAATTTTACTCCGTGATAGGTTAGACTTTGTGGGTTATAACATTATTTATTTTTTAGTGATATCTTTTCCAGTTTTCTTTTTATAGTCGTTTGAAAATGGTATTGTTTCAAGTAAAATATACATGTATAACGTCATGACTTTTGACATTATATATACGCATGTATATTGTAACGGTATGACGTTAACGTTATTTAAATGAAGGTAATTATATCTACATTATCGGAAGGGGGATCCGTTAAAATAAACCCTACCTAAGAATTTGGGAAATTTTATCAAAGGACCGTTAAGAAGTTTTGAATCATGAGATAAATACAATGTCATGTAGCTAGCTAGTGTTTGCTTTGATTAAAAAAGTGTCAAATACTATTATATTGTCCTGTTAAATCAAAAACAAATTTAAAAAAATGATACATTAAGAGAAAATATGGGAAAATTATTCACGGTATAAATATTACCTGTATCCACAGTATTGATTAATCCGTAGAGTTACGAAAAAGTGAATATTAAGTGTTCAATTTTTTTTTTGGGGGGGGGGGGTTAAAATCATAGTATAGACAACAGAAGGCTGTTTTAATAGCCGTTGCAACTTGTGCGATTATTCAAAACACAAGGATCGTGCGTAATTAACACTATCACGTGTATATACATGTATTTGTTGCGTATCATGCTTAATTGTATGGACATTTTGTTTAAAATTATCCCTAGGACTTGCTGTACATATGGAAGGATATAATTTTGCCGACATACCTTCACACGTTTTTTATCGTTAAGTGTTATCCCTTCGGTAGAAGCTCTAGGGTAGTGTACATTGCTATGCATATAGGAAATTCATTCGAGATTCATAGTCAAAGACATTTGAAGGCACTTGTTTGGATAAACTGTAAATTAATTACCAAATCTATAACCACTTTATTTAAACCTCTTCAAATGCCAACAGATGAACAGGCGCGTATCCAGAATTTTTTCCAGTCAAAAAATATACAAGCCAGAAATCTCTTCTCATGCAAAAAAAAAGCAAACAAACAAAACAAATCAACAGCAAAAACCCCAAATAAACAAAATAAACCCACATAAACTCCTTTCCCATGTTTCGGATTGTTTCCCCCATCTTCTCGAGACACGATCTGGAGTCGCCATGTACAGCTCTTTCCCCCAGAATGAGAGAGTATGGGCATTGTGGTCGTGGTTTGCGATGATGATTGTGTTTCCCAAACAAATAAAACCATGACTTTTTACACAAACTCAACACAGATTCCAAGGTTTATACTAACTCAACACAGATTCCAGGGTGTCAGTGTCATCCAGAAGGGATCCAAGGTCACTTTTACTTACATGTAGTTTAGTATAGGTATCTAAAACTCCGCAAATCCCAGTCTCTTCATTTAGATCCGCGCATTGATGAATACACAGACAAAGGAGGTAACGTTTATAATTTACCAATTCAACGAATTCCAATCAAATCGCTATCATCTCGGGGATAGAGAGAAAAAATGTGAAAATAACACATCCTAAATACCAAGCTAGCATATTTTAAAATTATGATCTATGAAGGCAACGAAATTACATGCACGAGATAATTCTGATATTCTGGGACACCCCATGTATTAATTAACTGCTGTCATTTTATATAATGTTTGATACCCCTTTTGATCAAACCTGGAATATGTAAGTCCGTTCAAGTGTAGATCAAGGCCAGTTATATGTTATGCAGTTTAAGATCTATATTATATTTTTTTAACATTAAAGAAGATTAAAGATCACCCCCGCTGTTGTGATATGGAACTGACGACCTGTAGTATAGATTACTTGCAGGTAAATATTTAAAGCACATTGCGAAGGGGGCGTTGCGAAAATATTTTATAAATACTGAATTCAAAGACACGCCAATGCAAGGACATATTTCAGTATTTTATATTTGTACCAAATGGAATCATAATTGTTTGAAATATATATTGATGAAAATATCACTGCACAGTATACATATGTACATACATCGATGTCCTCAGTGCGAAGCTACGCACAGCATCATTAACATAGGGGCTTGTCTTCCGGATCAATAAATGTAAAATAATTTTTTTTAAAAATTTGAATCTTTTTAAAGCTATAGAGTTTATGTATATAGGTGTGGTACGTCTTTTTTAAACGTGGTTTTTCTTGGCTGAAAGTGTCAGGATCTTTATTTTAACACTTTTTAAGTGTATTTAAAGAAGATTCAATTTTTAAAACAATTATTTTACATTTAATAATCCGGAAGACAAGCCCTGTGATCATTAGTAGGATTTTTGCTTTTGAAGCAGTATGAAAATTTACTTTTTCTACACCTGCATAAAATTATTTCAGAAGATTTTGTTTAAAAGTAAAGTAGATCGATGGCTGATATACGTATGTAAATTGCGGCTATAATATATAACACTTCTCGTAATATTATAAGAAACTTGAAATTGAAATATACGCATCCAAGTTCAAGATTTTGTTTCGTGGAATTGCAGACAATGTTTAAATCCTTCAATTTCGTACATTATTTTTTTTTTATTAATATTTTAGCAGCAAGCCAGCACAATATTATTTGCTTGTATAACGAAGGGCAGACGTCATTATGATATTCCATGTTTTCACAGTGATATGGATCCAGAAAAAGGGGGGAGGTCCATTTTTTCAATTTGTTAATTACAACGAAGATAGTGTACATCTTTAAAACGAAAACAGGCGATTGAAAGGGGGTGAAATTGGAGATAATAGAAATAGACCTCTGTTAATACATGTAATTTAATGTTATCGAGTAAAGTTTAAGTGATTCATCTTGAAAAAAATCAATTACCGAGTCTAAAATAATTACAGTCTCTATGACGTCACAATTGACGTATTTGTATTACTTTTAACGTCATGTTCAAAGACTGACGAAGAGAAATGTAACTTATATGTTTTTTGAGTTTTGAATTCAGATAATATAAATCGAAGATCATGCCTCTCCACAAATTAGGTTTCAAACGAACTACTGATTTTTTTTTAATATATTGTGTGTAATTTTTAAACAACTATTGTTATATAAACCAAATATAAACGAATGTTTAACAAAACTGGTGAATCTTTTCGACATCAAAATTTAAATGTAAAGGCATATTTCATATTGGCCACATGTATGAACAACGATTATATTAAGCGTGTAGATTAGTATCAGCAATATCTATACATATGGTAAGTATGAAAGTTGTTCTTTACTGTGGCCACACTTAATTTTGGGATAATCTGTCGAAAAATCGGCATTTTTTAACGTTTTTATGAAACCGTCGCATCATGATGGTTCGTGGCTTTACCTCTTTGGTATATACCAACAAAAGACAAACTGCACTACATGAAACACATCAACTTTTTTTCAATTCTGCATATACATGTAACTACTAAAAAGGGGTTGCTAAGCAACGCAAAAATTTCCAATTTTCGGGCAGAAATTTTCATTTTGTACTTATCCTAGACACATTTATGCATCCCAGCACATATAAAAGTTAGATGCTAGGTCATAAAATTACAACAGATAAATTGTCTTAAAGTATGACCATATTAGAACTAGTTTTAGGGGTCAAATAAGTGCAAAAGTTTCATCAATTTTTTCAACACTTTTCAATATTCTTGCCATAATTTTACACAATGGATGCTGAAATGGAAAATTCTTAATATACTCCCAAGAAGTGATCGGAACTGCAATATCCATGCATCATTCTAGTTCAAATATCTGTTCAATTACTTTTAGGTGGTTGCTAAGCAACATTTTAAAGTTTATGGCTATATACATTTTTTGTACATGTTTTTTATTTCACATTCTGGGCACATTCTTGACACTTTCTGTATATTCCATGATATTGTTTGTAAGATATATATGGGCCATAAAGATGATCAACATTTTTGTATTAAAAATTGACCTTGACACTATTGTTCTTCAGGGGGTCAAGGTCATATCAGTACAGAATTTTGCTTTAAACTGAATGTATATATCAATTTTGAAATGCTTCAATCATAGATAAATCATCTAATAATTGACGTAATAAACATGGCGAACGACAAAATTTGCAAGCAAAGAATTCTGGTCTGTTTCTTACAAACCCCGAACATGTATACAATCTTTTTGTTAAACAAAAAAAATCCATTCTCTTGATGCCATTAAAATAATCTTTATTTTCATGGATTTAATCTAACAAAAAAAAAATAAACTTAGTGATTTGATTACAAGATTTTTCTGGTATAACAGAGCGTAAGGGGTACATTAAAGACGTGACATGTTATCTTAGATGGAAATAATAATAATAGATAGCATTGGCTATATTTAACGCAAAACTGTTCAGTCAATTAGTTGAAAATGTGACATTTTACTCCAAATATACAAATCCAGAAATATTGCAAGATGAATTCCAAATCAAACTGAAATCTTCAACAAAATGTTGAAGAGCACTTTTACTTTGTGTCCACCATTCTTTTATCAGCTGTCATTTCTCTGTAAGACTGGACGATACTTTTTGACTTGTCCAATTCATTATTATTTGCTGTCAAGTAGAAGTGATCAGCTTCTATCCTGTAAAAGATTTAAATATTTTGAAACAGATACATGTCATTGTGTATTTAAATTTACATTTATAAATTTAACTAGACATCATCGAGATAATGACTATCTCAAAGGGCCCCGCGTTCAACAATGAACATGAAAATATAAGGTCGATTAAAAGGGATTATTTTGAAGAGGAACATTTGTGTTATATTTATATAAGTTATCTTGTATCCCAAGTTATATAGATTTACTGGAATTAAAGGAAAAGAGTTATGCACCAAACAAAGATTTTAAACAGAAAGGGTAATTCTGACCATGACCTAGAAACTTCAACCAAGGTTACTGCACATCCATTGACCAGTGGATCTTTATGAGTGAAGTAATAGCCAGATTGGGCCAAGGAGAGAGAAGATATGCTCCGGACTAGGATTTTTCATATCATTCTGCTATGACCTTGACCTTTGACCTAGAAACCTGGTTCAAGGTCACTGCACGCCAGTTACCAAAAGACACTCTCTGGGTGAAGTATCAGGCAGTTTGGACCAAGGAGAGAGAAGATATGCTCCAGACAAGGATTTTCATATAATTCAGCTATGACCTTGATCTTTGACCTAGATACCTCGTTCAAAGTCACTGTACACCGGTTACCCAAAGGCTCTCTGTGGGTGCAGTATGAGCCAGATTGGGCCAAGGAGAGAGAAGTAAGAGCCAGAGAAGGAATTTTCATATAATTCAGCTATGACCTTGACCTTTGACCTAGAAACCTGGTTCAAGGTCACTGCACATCGGTTACCCAAAGGCACTCTGTTGGTGAAGAATGGGCCAGATTAGGCCAAGGAGAGAGAAGACATGCTTTGGACAAGGAATTTTCATATAATTCAGTTTTGACCTCGACCTGCTCTGGACAAGGATTTTTTATATAATTCAGCTATGACCTTGACCTTTGACGTAGAAACCTGGTTCAAGGACACTGCACATCGGTTACTCAAAGACACTCTGTGGGTGAAGTATGAGCCAGATTGGGCAAAGGAGAGAGAAGTTATGCTCTGGACAAGAATTTTATATAATTCAGGTATGACCTTGACGTTTGACCTAGAAACCAGGTCCAAGGTCAGTTTACCTAAAGCACTCTGTGGGTGAAGTATGAGCCAGATTAGGCCAAGGAGAGAGAAGACATGCTTCATACAAGGATTTTTCATATAATTCAGCTATGATCTTGACCTCTGACCTAGAAACCTGGTTCAAGGTCACTGCACAACGGTTACCCAAAGGCACTCTGTGCGTGAAGTATGAGCCAGATTGGGCCAAGGAGAGAGAAGATATGCTCCGGACTAGGATTTTTTCATATAACTCAGTTATGACCTTGACCTAGAAACCTGGTTCAAGGTCACTGCACACCGGTTACCCAAAGGTACTCTGTAGGTGAAGTATGAGCCAGATTGAGCAAAGATGAGAGAAGATATGCCCCGGACAAGAGATCTCGGACGGACGGACAGCCGGACTGACTGATCACTATAGGGCGCCTGCCAAGCGGGGCCCTAATTAAGAATCCTAAATTTCTAAATTCTAATGCAATTGTTATGTTGAATACTTTTTCATTGGCTAATGCACTGATGTTTGAAGCAGTAAAACGAGCATTAACGAGCGTGAAGACATTTTCATTATGACGACATAAAAAAGCGACGCAAAAACACAATGCTCCGTAACGTATTTCATGTTATAAAATTCATCAAAATAAGACGTAAACAACAAATAAAATGCATGGATTGCATTAAAATGGGAATAATTATCTCCTAATTTGGTATTTGCGACCGTTAATGCTGATTTAACGGTCGCAAACATCCGTTTTACCGGCTCCGCTTAAGTGTCGCCGGTAAAACTCAGTTTGCGACCGTTAAATCAGCATTAACGGTCGCAAATACCAAATTAGGAGATAGTTATTCCCTAATTTATGTGATTTTCCTTCAAAAATTAAAGAATGTATTATTTATACACTGAATTGACGACGGATTTTTTCCGTTATTTCTTGATTATGACAACGAGCACACGGCGGATGTGACCGGTCGGCAGGGGATGCTCACTCCTCCATGGCACCTGATCCAACATCTGATCTTTCGGAGGTCCGTGTTTGCTCTACTCTTATTTTGTATATTGTTTAATGGACGTATAGATCGAATACTGTTTGTTATTTCCATATCCGGCACTTAAAATGATGACTACATTTAAATCCTGCATGATAGGATCACAATCGTATTTCCAAATGAACATTCCAAAATACCTTACAAAAAAAAAATAAAGATGACAATAAATGATTCATGACGTGTATATTTTTGCTGCAGTAAGAGTGCATCTCGGATGTTATTTCTTCGAATCCATATTATGTCCATAATCCAAATATTTGATTCAAAAACTGCGAAAAACTCAGATCTAAATTATGGATAACTCTCATAGTTCTTCGATAACTTAAATAATAAGCATGAACAATTGTGAGCAATGGGTTTTCTTGCAATGTCAATCACACTAACAAACTCAACATTTATCTTGCTGTTGATCAATAGATAAGATCCAGTACAAAATCTAACAAATTTGCGCAATGTCTCGCTGCTCATTTCCCTAACAAGGCGTCGTAAATGGTTGGAAACTCTTCGTTAATCTGGACTCATTGCCTCTGAATTTTAACATTCTCATTTCTGTTTACAAGTTTTGGTGTTGGAATGAGTTGAGAGTAAATGTGATTGAGTTGATCTTCAGTTATATAAAGTTTTTTCATTGCAAGATGGAAGCAATCATTAATGAACATTGGTGTCTGGATGATTTCCTTGAGTGCAAGTCCATTCAAAACGAAAATGCATGTATAAGGGGTGTTGAAATTTTCCAAAAATGCACTGCTCTATAAATGGTAAAATCTTGGAAAATTTTATCTATTATGAAAGCCGCTTTACCCGAAACAGGCACATAGATAATGTATAAAAAGAAATTATAAGATTGATTTAATAGTTAATTAAAACAATCCTTACATGGAAAAGCAGATCAAAAACCTTATTGACAAACAGTAGTTCCTGACGGAAGTTAAAATCTGTTTTGAAGTCAATTTTGAAAAAAAAAATAACTCTATCGGATATATCTAATAATGAAGATAATTCAAACCCGAGTATTTTTTTCTCTATTATAAGAAGCCTTTGTCATAATACATCTTTTCAAAATTTAGAGATTAATTGAATATAATCCATGGTAATTTTTATATTAATATGCATATTTGTAGAATAAAGAAAGATCAGTTATTTTAAATGATTTTTTTGAAAGGAGCTAAAATATTGTCCGTGTACAGGTTATATATATGTACTTTGTCGTGAAAAAATCCTCGTGTTCGTTCTTCATGATATAAACATGTAAGCGATAAATTTAATTTTTTGAAAGTGATTTCACGCAATATAAACAATTATCAACATAGGATTATTTTTTGTGAGACCTAACAAAAATTATTTTTTTTTAACTTTTGAATTTTGATATCTTTTAAATGAAAAGGACTTTGGGGGTATAATTTGACAAAAGTTGAAGCAATTTATTAGTCAAGAAGAAAATCTAATATATACTTTTAACGATTAGAATCGGATCAAGCGACTTTAAAGAACGTCTCGTTTGTCCTTAAGATGACCGAGGCGACAGCAGTTGCTGAACTTGACAGGGTTTCCATACAAACAGGATAGATTATCCATGTATGTACCTCTTTTGCTAATAAGAAAAATTAGACTCGGATAATTAGCAAATAAATAAAAGATATTTTAAGAAACAAAATCCGTTAACATGTATAAAGACATACACAATCTCAAAGTATTGAAGTCTTTTACAATATAATAACAAAATTCAAGATATTTCAACACACATCTGCTCGGCTATGTTAAGGAAAGTCAGAGTTCACATTCCTTGTACATAGTATTGGAAGTTTAATTGTGACGTCATTGAAATTTAACAAGCCACAAAAATTAATTAACAACATGATCATGCCTAAATAACAGCTTGAATTTATTTATTTTAATCAATTGTTCATAAAATCTTGCAAAATTGCAATACTTGATAGCGATACAGTCGAGTAATAGAAGAAAGCCTTTTGACAAATATGACGTCATCCGGCTTGACATGACGCAGCACAAGTGATCCAGAGGAGTAGATTCACTGGTTTAATTATTACAAGAATGCTTAAATAAATACGATACCATTGCTAATTTTTAGACCTAATCATTAAAACTAAATGAAAATAATTTATTCAATACAATGTGTATAGAATATGAATTTATCTAGTAGCATTGAAGCTGCACAGGGATAAAGAATATATAGAATATCGCTAAAACGATGGTGTCAGTGAAAAAACATTGTATATCCCACATCATGGTGTTTATCACCCGAGGAAACCTGGAAAGCTTAGAGTAGTTTTTGACGAATACCTACTGACTGGTCAGGATCTAACAAATGCTTTGACTAGGGTTCTATGCAGATTCAGACAACATCCTGTGGCTGTCATGTGTAATGTGGAGAAGATCTTCCACTAGTTTGTTGTAAATGAAGCAGACCGAGACATGGCACCTGATCCCACCTCTGATGTTTTGGAGGTCCGTGTTTGCTCTGCTCTTATTTTGTATATTTGTTTAATGGATGTTGAGATTGAATACTGTTCGTTATTTCCATATCCTTCTTACGATTCCTATGGTGGAAGGATGGAAACTTGGATTCAGAACCCAAGGAATATCGTATGAGAGTACAACTATTTGGAGCGGCTTCCTCCCCAGTATGTGGTATTTATGGACTCAAGTTCTTAGCCAAAAGCCAAGAAGAGCAACTTCAGGCTGCATCATTCTTTGTGCAGAATAATTTCTATGTGGATGACGGGCTCACGAGTGTTCAGACGGAAGAAGAAGATATCAAGTTAACACAAGACGCACAGATTATGTGTGCCAATGGTGGATTGCGTCTACACAAATTTATTTCCAACAACAAGAACGTAATAAATTATGTTGCTGAATCAGAGAGAGCGACAGATGTTAAAGACTTAGACCTTACACATGAACAATTACCTATGGAACAAGCACTTGGTATAAAGTGGAACATTGAAGAGGATACATTTTGCTTCAAGGCTGTCGACCAGAATGCATCTCCTACAAGGCGCAGTATGCTATCCATTGTAGGGCAATGGGTCGAATATTGATGCTTTTAGGATTTCTCTCCCTTTTCACACTGACTGGGAAACGAGTACTGCAGGTCATTCGTCAAAGTACAGTGGCTGGAACGTTATTGTTGACAAACAAATCGTGTAGAATCGTAAGTGATCGTTCTTTTAACGTGCAAGATCATTCGTGTATCAGACTCAATCGTGTGTTTTTATTCGTGCGAGAACATGCGTTAAGTATCGTGTAAATTTCGTTTTGTAAGTTTTTGCCGGAATGCTATTTGAATGATAAGCCTATCCCTTGTTTGTTTTTCTTAATTTATTAATTAAAAACCAAATAAAATGAACAACCGCAAATTACATAGTAGAATGCAGAACGAACTAATAATCGCCTGTAAACAAGCAATATATTAAGTCGTACTATATTAAGTCCTTGTCAAACATTGCGATCAACATTGTGATTCTTTAACGCCTTTTTGAAAAATCTGATTTTAATTATGGCCCCGCAAAGATTTGCGGGTGCCCTATAGTAATCACTCTGTTTATGCGTCTGTCTGTCCGTCTTCAGGCACGTAGCATCGTTTTTGAAAGTGAAGGGGGGGGGGCAACCCGGGAAAATTTTTTTACTTACCTAAAAAAAGTTGACAAGCCAAAAAAAAATGGAAAATTACCCAGACTCGAAAATCCTATTTCGTTGGGGTGAAGTGGCCAACTTTTTTCAAGGCAAACTTCCTTTCCCTGCCAATTTTTTCTTACATTTCCGTGCTATGTATATTCTGCGGTAACAAGTGGAGGGGACCAACCACCTTTTCAATATACATTTTCTATAGTAAAGGTATTGTTGGGGGAAAAAGTGGGGGGGGACAGCATCCTTATATTTCTACCCCTCAGCGGGGCCCTTGCTGACTGGTCAGTTTTCTAGATATATCCGTGTGACATCTTTAACTCTTAATAAACTTTTTAAAAATATACTTCTATATTATAAACATAATATAAAAACAATTTTCATTCGTTTTGCTTGATTTCATAGTAAAGTTTAATTTCAAATCAAGAAAGTCTGTAATATCAAAGAAGAAGGTATGGTTTTAGCTTTATTGCGCCCTAAAAATGTATTGACATCAAAAAGTTTTAAAACTGGCTTAAATATTAGTTAAATAAATGACTGATAAATCAGGAAAGAATATGGCATGAAGGTTTACCTTTCTGCAAATACGACGTCATTAATGTGTAGCATTTCAAGGGAGATTTTCCTTTAGAAAACAGTGTCCACAGCCGTCGCCCACGTTAATTTTTTTTATATTTTGTGCAAAATTCAATAACAAATCGCATATCTCAAGATCTTTGTGGGCGATGCCTGTGGACAATGTTATCTGAAAGAAAATTCCATTGAAAATTGGTGTCTTCTGCAACTTTTTAAGAAAATACGGGAAAATGTACATGTTTATGACGTCATAATTAGCACTTAAAAACACATGCGAGAAAAATTACTTGTATGATTTTTCTGCATTGAATTTCAATTATTTGAAAAGCATGAGTTTTCAACTTTTACACAAGTTTCATTTTTTAGAAAATCACAGGTCAGAATTTGTATGGAAACCATACCTTCTTCTTTTACAAAATGCTGAGAGGGCAAGGATGATTGTACTTAAGGACATACGTTATCCAAACAAAAATTTTTATCATTGAAATGACAGTTATTTGTTTAGAATTTGTACAGATGAGATGATCTATTTAACTAGAGTGTGACCTACATTATAACTATCATTTAATGACCACTGCAGCATTAGAAGATAAGAATAGGGTATTTTAGCAACTATAATTACAATGTTTTGCATTCAGTAATGAGCATCAATGGTCATTTATCAAGTTGATATATCACTAATTTTACAACGTAATTATACGACCTCATGTTAATATTCCTACGAAGCATACAATGTACCTGCTGTGAAAATTTATACTGGCATTGTTATCTGAATTTCTTTTCATTATAAGCAATTACATGTATATATGAAACACGATAAAAATATTCCAAATAATATTTAATTTGAAGAATCTTTATTAAAAACACGGAAGGATTTAAAAATTTATCGGAAAGGCCGGAAAGGGGGGGATATCGGGAGATTTTTTCTCCCGCCGGAAGAATCACGACGAAATAACTTCTTAAGGTAGGTCGCGGGTTTGCTTTTGTCATCAATTTTGGTACACAATTTTGACGATACGAGCGGTTGTTTTGTGCACATTTGATTATGACGTCAGTTACGTCACAAAGACAACATCACGTTGTTTCCCGTTTAATTATCTGCAAATGACTTCAAGTTTGTAAGAATTAAAAAGTAGATTTAACACCAAGTGCATGCTTTTGTATGTAAACTTCGTACATGTTTAATAATTAAATTTCAGTTTGAATTCTGGTGTGATTATATGTAATGTCTTAGGACTAATTAAATACAATACCAAATGAAAGCAATACATTATATTTTCAGTATAACTAAACTGCTAAAAGTCAAACAGAATAAATCAGCGTAAAAGTTATGGCTTGCAGAAAGAAAGTTATTATGAATAAAAAATTGCTTAGCGAGAAACTTGAGGGATTGTATGTGCGCACGTTATTGGAAACTCAGGGAAACTTGACTTCAAATCAAATCTGGGGCGAAAATATGCGTATACTATTCAGGATGGAAATTAATCCTCATCACTAAAAACGAGTTATATTTAATAACAAGTATTTTCCTTTTTATATATATTAATATTGGTTGGTTGTTATGTATTTAAATCTCGTGCACTCGCCTTGTTTTGCTTTCTAATAAATTATGAAATGCATTTAAAAATCAAATTTATTCAAACACCCTGGATTTTAAGACAAAAGCTCAACGTTTAAAAGCTAAATGCAAGTGTTTTACATTTTACGTATTGAACTTTAATTCAGAAAATACTAAATTAAAAAATGCTTGAGATTTACAGCAATGAGTCCTCTACCAAAATTGTGAAATTCATGGCCCTGGGGTCAGGGGTTCTAGTGCTAGGGCGGGGCTAAATAAGTATATATTGAAAATGCATAATTTCTTTGAAAATCTTCTTCTCTGCTCCTGTAAAGCAACTACTAGTAAGTACATAGTTATGATGAGCATGAGTGTCTCAACCAAAATTGTCAATTCTATGGCCCCAGGGTCAAGGGTTCTGGTGATGAGGG
>PRKT01000481.1:294088-366206 GCA_003671525.1 Saccostrea glomerata
GGGGGGGGGGGATCTATTGATTATAAAGTGAAAATTCATGAATTCTTTGATAATCTTCTCTGCTCCTAGGTATTAAATAAACTGACCAAGTGCATAGTTATGATGAGCAAGAGTGCCTCAACCAAAATTGTCAATTTTATGGCCCCACGGTCAAGGGTTCTGGTGATGAGGGGGGGGGGGGCTCTATTGATTATATAGTGAAAATTCATGAATTCTTTGAAAACCCTCTTCTCTGCTCTTAGGTATTAAATAAACTAACTAAGTGTATAGTTATGATGAGCAAGGGTTCTTTTACCTAAATTGTAAATTTTATGGTCCCAAGGTTAGGGGTTCTGGTGTTGAGACAGGGCTAGTTTGATTATATATTGTATGATATTGAAAATACGTGAATTCTTCGAAAATCTTCTCTGCTCCTAGGAATTAAATAAAATAACTATGTACATAGTTATGATGAGCAAGAATGTCTCTTCTAAAAACATTAATTTCATGGCCCCAGGGTCAGGGGTTCTGATGTTAGGGCAGGGCCCTATTGATTATGTAGTGAAAATACATTAAATCTTTGAAAATTTTCTTCTCTGTCTCTGGGTATGAAGCAGATGAACTACCTATATAGTCATGATGAACAAGGGCCCTAATCTTGCAGAATTAAGAATTTCAAAGGACCCTTGGTCAGGGGTGGGGGAGGGGGAGGGGGCTCTACTTATATACTGAAAATGAATTAATTGTTTGAAATCTGCTCCTTTGTATTTATAAAACATTTATTTATTTTTTGAAAGGCAATTTTAAAGAGTGCCTTTTTAAAATTTGTGCAATGTGTGGACCTAGGGTCAGGGGTTTATGTCACAGTGTCAGGGTACTACTGATTATTGCTGAATATTACTATTTAGGGTCAGGGGTTTATGTCACAGTGTCAGGGTACTACTGATTATTGCTGAATATTACTATTTAAGTTGGAATTCATTTTTATTCCCTTACCCTGCGTATGGGTATTCAGTAACCAAGCTAAGCAACTGCTAAGTGTACTGTAATGATGTTCAATGGTTCCTCTTTCAAAATTGTGAATGCCATATATCATCTGGCTTAAATTAAAACATGAATCAAATTTAATAACTGGAAAGTTGTTGAATAATTCTCAGGTGACCTATAAGGCCCGTGGGTCTCTTGTAATCATTATACATGCTAATGCATTTAGGAAAATGAGCATATTGTGCGCAGGTGCTTGGTCTTTATTAAGGCAAATTAGATTTACAAAGAGTTTGCAAATACTTGAGATATGGTTAAACAAAGTTATAATTTACATAGAAAATGAATAAAGGGTGTTTATATCTGCTCAATATATTTGATATATATGTATGTGGCGATGATCTCGGTTAATATAGTTAACGTAAATTGTGAGAAGTTATACATCCAAGACTGAACGTGTTAAAAACAACGTGTAGCTTGATAATCAGGGCAACATAATATGTATCAGGTCAGCGTGATCATTAATACGAGTATTTTTAATAAATAGCATATAAAGCAAGATGAGGTGGCTGGGAAGGTAGTAACGATAAACACGATATCAACCTTTGTATAATCTACAATTTGTGTCACTTTCAAAATGTAAGAACTGGTTTTACTAACCTGCGCAGACTGAACTCAGAAAATCATTTATATTTTATAATTACATAATGTTTTTGTTTTGGATCTGTATACTGGCGTACAATGTAACTATGACTTTTCTCACAGGAGATGTCACAACAAAATCAGCCACCTCCACAGAGAGATCAACGACAAAAGGTAAGAAATAGATACAAGTCGTACACAGCTTTTTTTTAAATTTTGTATGCAAACGCTAGATTTCCAGATATGATATTTTTATACATTTGAACTTGATATATGACTGTTTCTAATCTTTTTTTGGTGAACACAGATGTCACAACCATCATGGCACTTGGGTCCCTCCGAAGTATCATGTGAACATTCCTATAACCACTTAGGAATCGTTATCAACCATAAGTGTAAACTATCTGACAGGATACACGAAGCTTGCAATAAAGGACGCAAATCTTACTTTGCACTATCCGATCTTGGTACACAGTTTCTTAATCCCAAGACGATGTCTCATTTGTACAAAACGATCGTGCTACCGTCAGTACTTTACGGGTGTGAACTCTGGAACAATATGACATCCGCTGATAAAGTTCGACTCAACACATTCCAACACTTTATTTGCAAAAACTCACTCAACTTACCAAAATTGTGCCGGTCAGACATGTGCGAGTCATTCTTTGACGTATTACCTATATGCTCTGAAATTGACGCACGTAAGCTTTTATTTTTTGGAAGATTAATTCGTTTGAATCCAAAGACATTAACAAAATCAATATTTCTTGTAAGACTATTTTCTTATCTCCACAACCTCTCGGATGATCAATCTGGCTTTATTCCTGATATCATAAGGACTCTCCAATCATACAACCTTGTCTCCTATTTATGGAAATTCCTGGAGGATGGCTCTTTCCCTATGAAATCTGCTTGGAAGAAAATGGTACGCGGCAGTGTCACGGCTTCACACATATCTCAGCGCCAAATACGAATGTTTCACGACCCTGATTTTAATTCCTTCACACAAATTTTCTCGGACTCGAAACCCTCTTCTATCTGGGATATAGCCGAAAATTACAAAGAAATTGAACTCTGCAAGTTCATCTGTAAACTGTGTACCTACTCATGCTCAAAGGAACATCTCGAAAACTGTGTCATTTGTGGAAGAACATTCTCTAATGTTTTTCAACATTCCACGTGTACATGCCCTGCAACCAGTGAAGTAAGAAACAACTGGTGGAATGTGATCACGAACTGTTTTGACGTACGTCTATCCGCAGAGCTGTGTGGCTTAACCGAAAATGAGTGGTTTTTAGTCCTACTGGGACGCCATACAAATTATGAATCAGACAATGAATCTTTTAGGTTATTGAATTTTAACCTTGTTCGAAGTGCAGCCGCACACTACAACAGGGCACTTCCTTAACGCTGTCAGGCACAAAATAACGTGTAACTCCCCCCCCCTTTTTTTTCCATTTTCCCTCCCATCCTCAGCAGTCCTTTAAAGGTTTTGTAAATATGTTTCTGTTCTGTTTATGTGTATGTTTTCTCATATATTGTCTTTTTGTGTTTTTCATATTTTGTATGTTTATCTGTTTAAATGGAACTAGTGTAATATTTATTTAATTGTATATCATATTTCATATATCTCCATGAGGAGGAAATAAAGAATGATTGATCTGTTTAATTACAAAGGACATCTCTCTCTCTCTCTCTCTTTCTATCTTATCTATCTATCTTAAAATGCAGGGAACTAAAGGCAACATGAGTATCCTGTTCCGGGTCGCATCATATCCACTAAACATATTTGAGGAAGAAGAGAGAATATTTAATATGTGGTGTGACAAGAAACTCCGTGAGGAATTTCCACAGTTGGTTAGTCAAGAATCATTTTCTAAAGGTGTTTGACATAACATGCCATTACACCACAAGCATGAAAAGGTTATATTTAGTGACAGGGTGGTACCCAAGCCTTAATCGCAATTCCTCTTACATTACTGAATAAAATCTCAGGAGACTTTCATACAATCAGCATCATGAAACAGCCCTTTATTCCATATCTCAGTGTCATTAATTAATTTTGTAACCATAACTGTGCTGCAACTCTGTATAACTCAACCTTTGAAACCTCATCAGAAATATCGCTAGACTTGTTATCTCGTTTACAGATCCAGCAATTCAGAGCACATTGCCCAAATATGGAAGAGAAGGCAACACCAGTTCCACTGGATCTGCTTCATCTCTAATTTCCACAGAAGACTTTTTGATTGCTCGATCACTTTCCGAAGAATCCCAGTTTATGAAAATTTTTAATACGTATCGACAATTTCTGAATGAAAAAGGGGCAAAACCTTTCCCACCGTCTTTGTCATTTCATTATCAAAAAGCAACACCAAGGACACGCGAAGGCCGCACCCTCTCAGGATGCGCGACTACCAATTCAATTATCCATTCAATATTATCGAAAATTGTAGCGTCCATTCACAAATTCAACTTTCATTAATGCACTTCTTCATGCTATGTACTTATTGGCTTTCTGTGCTTTCTTGCAGGTGAGTGAATTAACTTAAACTGGGAAGTCAAACCAACATTACTTACTGGCAAAGCACATAGCCTTAATTGCATCTCCTACAGAAAAGTCATTGGAGTTGACAGTTTCCCACTCAAAACATTCCATTAGGCCAACAACTCTACATATTATAGCGAACTTAGAAAATCCACCCCTGTGCCCAGTTAATGCTTTGCAAAAATATATGCAGTTAAGGCAATACAGATCTAAAGATGAACCCTTATTAGTCCCCTACCGGTGAAACCGGAGGGGACTATAGGTTTCCTCTGCGTCCGTCCGTCCGTCTATCTGTCCCCGTCAGTCTGTCCCACTTGGTTTTCCACACTTTTTTTTTCTAAACGCTTGCAGATATTGAGCTGAATTTTTGTACGTGAGTGTATCTTAATGAGTTACAGATCAAGTTTGAAGTTCGTTTCGCTCCATGGATTTCCGACAGAATTATGGCATTTTGAATATTTTTCATAATCGCTTAATATGATTGGGTTTGAACTGCGCTAACTTCCGATTTTCGACAAAAATATGAAGCGAGGCAAAGACGATGGATAAATGAGTTGAATTGTCGTCTTAATGTTGTTATTTTATTAGATTTAAGGCATTTACAACTTGAAAATCTTTCAGTTTAACCTTGGACATGACTTTTAAACATTAAAAAATGACATCCTGAAGAAAAAGGGGAACCCGGTAGGGGACATGTATTGCTTACATGTATGCAATACTCTCAGAATACTTGTTCTCTTACATGGACGGTTCCGCGGTGTCACGCAAATTTTTTACAGACTAACTCCGACTTTCCCTTTCTTTCTGTGGGTTAGATATAAAACTATATCAATCTCACAGTTTCCGTATTGGGGCAGCTACAGCTGCGGCAAACGCAGGTGCCAAAGATATTCAGATCCAGAATATGGGAAGATGGAAGTCTTCAGCATTCAAAAAATATATCCGTGTCCCAGTGTTAACCTTATAATTCAATCACTAGACAACACAGTTGCCTCTTTGGTGGTACATCAGAAATTCATTCCTTGGGTTTCTGGTCGTTCCTGTTTCTCAACAATATATGCATTATGAACATTTGTGAGCGAATAGGTCGTTCTGCGAGAGTATCAAACCTTGGAGTCAGGGGCTCCAGGTAGATACCAAGTTTGGTACTTTATTTGATGCTTTGTAAATATGTTGGTAAGAATTGGCAGTAACTCGTTAGCTAATTTTTTCATAGCTTTATGACTGGTATAGTCCTATCTCCAGGGGCTCCCGGTTCAGACATGAGTTTTGTTACAATTCTTTGGTTTGATATTCTTGTTGCCGGTACATATCCTACTAATGTTTCCGGATTGATGAAAAGGGTGATTGATGGGGCTTATCAACACCGTTCTGGGTCTTGATATGTGGCGGAATTTGCCCCATCTTTGACACGTTGAAGAAATTAACATTAAAGACTTTGGTATGATACACTGTCACACCATTTTAACCATCATTATTGTACTATTTTTTCCGTTTTTGATTGTCAAGTCTTTGAACACAACTCTGTAGATAACAGTTATTGTTTTACTTGAGTTATATTTTTGTTTAACTACATTGTTTTTCCTGTCCTCAATAAATGACCATTCTAATTCCTACTGAAGGTGTTGTGTTATTACTCAGGTTGTGTTAAATTAATCTAGTCATATAACGTGCCAAACGGAGCATCACCTTATCAGCTATCCATAAATACAATTAATGGTTATCATAAAATTAAACAAATTTCCCTAATTTAGGTCACTGTCTTTGCTGAATTTTCTTTTATATTTTTTGCATTTTTATATCAGCATATCATAGAGGTATTTCTTCACAACAGAAATTGTTATGAATTATCAAGCAAAGGAAGCGAATTCTAATAGTAACAAACTCCATAAATCAAATAAAACTCTTTCAAATGATGAAAAAAAAAATTGTAAAATTTGATTAATAGCAATGTTAAGCCTATAATTACAGTTGCAAAAGTCAGCGGGAAAAAAACAAACGTCGCTATTGTGACATCACATAACGCTTCTTTGACGTCGAACGACATAGGTCACCCCTTAATTCATGAAGTTAGCTTCTACGAATAGTTTATAGAATGAATTACTTTTCATTTTTACAAATGTTTTAAGTAACTCGGTCCTGAAACAATTCGGTTAAACAGGATCCCTGCATGCGCGTGATAATGTGGTACCAACAATAACACGCATTGCTCAGATTCAAAATATGCTTGATGTAGCTTGGAGTGATTATAACGATGGAGATCGCAATGTAAAACAAGTTAAACCTCTGTACAAAGCAAAACGGGGATGGGATAGCAGAAAGGTCATCTGAACTTTTAATTGTCTGCGTCAGACAATACTAGATTTATACAGGGCTTACTTCAATCGGATCACGCTCGCCCTTTTCCGTAAACGATAAAAAGACTCGGACAGCGATGGAGCGTAGTGATTACATCGAACCTTTGAAACTATTCGCCGGAAATGCGCATTTGTCAGTAGTGAAACAACGAAAGTTAATTCCTTCAAAATTTAGCATTTAATCAGTAAAAATTCAATAGAAAGGGTTTCCAACGGTCGCGGAAGACCTTCTACTGATTCTGTTGGTCAAGATTCTTATTCTTTTTTTTCTTCTGCTTCCTAGACCGCAACTTTGAGGCCTCATATCTCACTCATTTCTCAACGGATTTTGCTCAAATTTTCAGAGGTTATAGATGTTTATGAACTCTACCAGAATGCTGACTAAAATTTCAAAAAGTCACTTCCGGTTTTGAGTTATTTCCCTTTAAAAGAAAATTTATAGGCTTTCGTTTCCGGATAAAGGCTCAGAGACCACAAAAAGCTGAAGCAGAATTTTTACTGATTTTAGGTAACAGAAGGATTGAAGTTGTGCACATCGGTTTTTGTTTTTCGATTTCTGTATTAAAAATGGCGATATATAGGGGTAAAAAATTAGAACGCCTAAAAGAACGAAAATTTACACACATTTACCTTTTTATCTTGAAAACTATAAATATTTTGTTATGACATAATGAACAAAAGTTGTGCATGATTGCAAGGGCTTTCATATAATGATATTCAAAAGGGGCTGGCCCCTTTAATGAGGGCTCTATGGAACTTGAAAGTTTTTGCTTTATAACTCTAAAATGGTGAATATTTCGATCTAGATCTTACGAACAAAATTGTTCTTTTACACCTTTTTGATCTGATGAAAATGCTGTTTTGTTCGATTATGCCGGGAATATTGCGTAAGGAGGCAAGGTAAACAGGTAGCGTTTTTCCGATTACATTCTCCTTGTTTGTTTACAATTATATAACACGCCTCCCTCGATAGCGCGGGGCAAAGTCGGTCACCGGGAATCAATCTGCGGGTAATCCAGCAACCCACAGTTATACATAAATAAAAACACAGAATGGTTAAATTCATTCTTTAATACATAAAATTGTATCTTAATACTATCTCTGTCCTATGAAAATATTATTTTGTTTGAGTCTAACGTATTATAGGAAAGAAAGCTAGACGGTTCTCATCTTGCTATTGAAGGAAAACTCTGTAGTCTTTATGCGCAGAATTGAAGTAAACTTGCCGTAAAGTAATAAATATTTTACAATGCTGTATCATACCTCTTTTATTTAATTAGGTTCTAAACGTATTCTTTGGTTCCCGTTCAGAGTGTTCAATGGCATCATTTTCCTTTTATTAATCAAGATCTTTCCAAGAGAAAAAGTTTTAGAAAAAAGCAGGAGTATCTTTTCCTCGTTAAAATATGAACACAAACAATATGAACGAAAACCATACACGCCCGGATCTCATAAAAAAAACTTTCAAAGAGTCCAATGATACAAAAATTATTTACCGCGCGGTTCTCACATTCACCTGGAACCCAGATTTTTAGCGTGTGTACCATTGCGTAATCTTACGATTACACGTGTCCAAGAAAATCTAAAGCGACACATCGCGGCAAACCTGATTGACCCCGTAGTCATAGACAAAATAATTGGTGTATTAAAACTATTTTACAATTAATGGAAAAGTATTATTGTCGGATATTTGAGATTAATATGTTAGCTTATCTTTGTCTTAAATTTGATTGCGATACATGGTTATCTAAAACAGCTATCTAGGCTTTGTGTGTGTTTACAATTACGCGATCATTCCTTCCATCGCTTGTTGACATTTATTTGCACAGCGTGGTCGAATGTTATATCTAATTTCACAAACTTACGGAAAACATTATTTTCTGTAAGTAAATCGAATCTTTCAAGCATATTTTAAAATATCTTTGGTTAGACTTTAGAACAAAACGCTGGGGTATTTATTTTATATGTACATTAATCAATCTTCCAATTTTTATAGTTCTTTAGTTCAATGTGTAATTTTATTTTTCACTTTGACGATTCATAGCGGAAGGACTGGCGATCTGCGGTTACTTAACTTCAACCAATATTGATTTAAATGCACAAGCTCAATTTGTGCTTTTAACACACAAATAAATCTGTTTTCAACACAAATTTTCCCAAACGCATTTTATTTTCTTGGCTATTTCAGTTTTAAACTTTTAAAGAAAATCTTCCGAATCATAACGATCAAATTAGAATTATGCTCAATGAAATGGATTAAGCATCGATAAGTATCGCCGCACCTGTAAACTTCATAAGTGACTTCTGTGCTTGCACAATGCCCATTTTTTATTACAGGTTGAATAGTCAAGTTGAAAAATTAAATCAAAATTTTAAAGCAATGAATTTAATTTGTGAAATAATTTATTCAAAACCTGTAAATGATTAGTAAAGTGTGCTTACCTTTTAATTTTGTTCCGTGAATTTAAAAATATCAGTAGCAGGTTATACAATGAACATGTAAGTAGTAATAAACCCGCATCGTATGTACGGAATTAAAAATTAAAGAACTTATATAACAATCTGCAGCTACATGTACTGAATATCAGACATTTATCATGTAATTACACACTTTTATTTCCTAATTTAAACTTTTAAGAGGGTGTTGCAGAAACTCGCGATTATTCCCTATATATCGAGAAGGACATTTAAATACCCTCGTTATGTCTAAATATAGATACAGCTACGTAGAGGACTATGTTTACGGTGGGTATTTCCTGCTTGATACAGCAAAACACTTTCGTCATTTTGCACAAAAGAGGTTGGAACAACAAAAGCACAATGGCTAAAGCAGCATTTTGAAAGATATACTATAGACATCGTGCGAAAATAATTTTTTCATGAAATAAAACTGCGTCCCATAATCACAGTGTTGGTTTTACGTCTAAGGCATTTTATTTCTTTCATATATGGCTACTAGCTAAGAGACCAAAATTGCAATAACTACAGTTTGAATTTTTTTTTTCAATATATTATTTAAACAATACAGTAACTTTATTTTCCAAGACAAAACAAATAAAGCATTAGATTTAAGTCAAAGCATATCAAGGAAAACAATTTAATCCTGCATTTTAAATATATAGATTAGTTATTACTCATTTAACGTCTTGACATGTATCTCTCACCTCTTTTTCAAAATATGTGTAATTTCATTGCACTACAATATATGTAAGAAAAAATGCAAAAATGATCCTTACCAGGATTCGAACCCATCCTCTGGTAAAAGCACTAGTTGGAAGCCCACCAGCATATCAACTGGACTATTTCGGAAACGATAGATATATAGTGTTCTTTAAAGTTCACATTTTGCATTTCGTTTGGAAAATAATTTTTATTCAATTTTTGCGTCTTTCAAAAATGTGCCTCTTTGAAACAAAAATCGGAAATGGCAGTTTTGAAGAAAATTCCTGCCTCTTTGTGTATATATCAAAGTTATTTTGTTTCAAGGAGGCACTTTTTCAGAACAATGGGGATTCCTTATCTAAAAAACGGAAACTCTTATATATTTTGCCGTAAGACTAATTTTCACATCATTTACTGGCGAAATGGAAGTCAATACACACCCTCCAAATATTGTTTCTCCTTGTGCTTTATATACATATGTATTGTTGCATGTGAAAAAATATTATATGAGTTTCTGCAACAAAAAAAATCTTCTTTTAATCTGCTACACATTTAGGGAAAATAACAAAGGAACTGCAACACCCTCTTTAAAAATCATAACCGGCACCATAGTTAAACATTAATTGTCTTATAATCGGCACTTAGGGCCTTTGAGCAGGGAGGGATCTTTTTTTGTGCCAGCACCTAAAGCGACACAGGACCTTGTTTTATACGGTCTCATCGGAAGAACATTCCCATGTCTCACAGTGGGATTCGAAACCACGACATAAGGAGCTGATCCTTACCTCGCGACTATAGAGCAGTGTCTCTAATCACTGCGCTATGCGGGCAACCTTGGGGGATATATAGAATGAAAACAATGAAGAAAACGGTCAGATAAAAAAAAAGAATGGGTCATTTTGAAATATTATTCTTACGAACTTCAGGGCAAGTATGAGAAACCATATTTATGAAAGCTTCCTGATATAAAAAGAATTACTTTTTTTCAAATCATGACTATAGTTTTCCCTTGCAAAGTGATTGTGTATTTTGGGGGGTAGTGTGGATGGGACGGGGATGAAACGGTCTGTTTAACTGTCCATATGTCTGTCTATCCCTGAAAGTTTTTCCCAGAAAGCTTGGCTATAACATAAAGAAACCAGAAGCTTGTACTCGATACAAAGATTTCAAATGATCCTAGGATGTGTCATTGTATTTATTCAAGGCAATATTACGGGAAATTCAAGATCACTGGAGAAAGAATTTATGTTTTGTTGCATTCATTTATATGTAAACAAGAATATCTGTGAGCTCATGCTTGATACAGAGATTGTTTGTGATAAAAAGTTTTTTTTTACGATTTTGACTCAGAAAATAGTATTTTTTCATTCTGACTATATTTGTTTAAGTTCATACTTGAAACAAATTGACTATAGTCCGCCGGTTTTCAGATGACTTAAAATAAGGTCATTCTAACAAATTCAGGGCCAATGACAATGAGTTGTAAAACACCTGTCAGAATTATGAATTTCTAAAAGTTGTTTCAGATTGAGGGTTTGTCTTTATAAAGAGCCAAGGTTATTCTGTTAAAATCAAGGTCACTGAAAGAAGAAATCTGTTCTTTTCCAGGCTATGAACTAGTAAGTGAAACTCATTGGAGGCTCTTACCGGTACTTGAAACATAGATTACTTATGATTGGAGGATGTGTCATGTCACCCTGATGATGATCAAAGGTCTTTCTGGCAAATCAAGGTCACTGAGAGAGAAAAAATGACTTTGTAATAAGATTCAGTGGAGGCTCATGATGAGAAGAAAAGGTTGTTTACATAAGAAAGTGCAGTGACCTTGACCCAAGGTCGGTACTTCCTGTCCACAGCTCCAACGGAAGACCTACTCGTTGGTTTGCAACGAGCTCGGCTCTAGTTATTTTTTATTATAGTTATATTAAAAATAAATGTGTTTACGGAATCGTAAATAGATTTGTTTACATACAGAGGAATTTCGAATTGCCGTGTGTCTTCACGCTGTCGACAACACATAGTTATGGCATCCTTTGAAGAATGTGTTGATCATGCAACAAATTCGTTGGGCTTGGGATTTTCTTTAAAAGACAAGCAACTAGAAACCCTACGTTCATTATTTATTGGACATGACTGTGTCTCTGTTATGCCAACTGGATATGGCAAGAGTATTATTTTCCAGTGTCTCCCATGGCTGTTTCAGCGGAAAAGAGGACTATCACATCCTTTAATTGCCATTATTGTGAGCCCTTTGACATCTTTAATGCAGGACCAAGTGATGAGTCTATGTGAAAAAGGAATTAAAGCCTGTTTTTTTAAATTGTGAAGGTGTGTAATGTTAACATTTTTATAAACATTTTAATCATTTAAAATAAAAAATTAACAGTTAAAAAGTGTGAAGACATATTGATTTTTTTTTCTCTGTACTACAAAGCTTAAACTTGCCAGTCCACCAAATTTGGTGAGTCTGATGACCATGAAATAAATTTTATTAATTTGTCCTATATAAGCACATATGGAAGCACTTACAAAGTGAGGTACGAAGAAGAAGATGATGATGATGAATCAGATGATGACGAGACAGATGTCCATTTACCATCTTCGACATCCTTAATAGAGCTACAGAGGGGAGAGTATAACATTATATATGCGCACCCGGAAACTCTTCTTAACAACAAGAAAATTTCACCTATGCTGAGATCCAAATTGTACCAGCAGAGAGTCTGTGCAGTTGTGATTGATGAAGTACATATGGTGGCAGAATGGTGTGTTTTTATTTGCAAAGAAAATATAAATTATTTATTGAAAAAAAAATAAAATTAAGTGCTTAGCAAATACTTTAAAAAGATTTTAATTGTATATAATTAATTATTTAAATAATAAAAGTTAATTTCATTCTGGCTGGAACAGAGAGCAGTATGTAATGTGCATGTAAATATAACATTATTAATAATTATCAAGTTTTCAAAAGAACTGACATTTTAAACATTAAAATTTTATTTACAAGTATGCAACTTTTTGTAGGGGGATGTCATTTCGCAAAGCGTTCAAGAAGTTGTCTGAGCTGGTATGTATTTTCCCAACACCAGATACTGTGCATCTTGCCGTGACAGCAACAGCTACACCAACAGCTATCAAAGAACTAGTACATGACCTACAATTCACAGATTTCACCATTATCACCGTAAATCCAGACCGTCCTAATATTAAACTTGAGGTACACACTTTTAGTTTTGTTATTACTGATATTCTTTGTAAGAAAAACTGAGTTTATAGCCTGTTATTATTAGAGTTGTTAATTTGAAAATTCTGTTACATGTATTAAGCTTGCCATCAGTAACATAAGTAACAATTTCATTACGATTTCATCTCTGTGACTCTGTATGATGAGTTTGGAAGGAATACAAGTGTGACTGTGTTATACATTTTTGTTTTATTTCATACAGATAAAGACACGCCTTCCGAACATAAGAAAGTATGAAAAACTGGATGAATTGCTGCACCCTTTAGCCCAGGAGTTGCGTGACATGCTTTCTAGTTTTCCTCTCACCATTGTTTATATCAATCAATTAGAAGCATTAGGCTACTGTTATCAATACATTGAAGATTTTTTAGGTGAATTTTCTTATTATCCAGTCCATGACCCGATCCCTGAAAACAGATTATTTGCACAATTTCATAAGGATTATACATCTAAAATGAAAGCTCATATAGTTAATGAATTATGAAAAGAAAATCCTACACTAAGATTAATATTTGCCACTGTTGCTCTTGGAATGGGTTTAAATGCACCGGCCATATCACGTGTCATTCACTTTCAGCCTCCGACAACTCTTGAGAAATATCTACAAGAGATTGGTAGAGCAGGACGTAATGGACAACAAGCCACAGCTATTTTATATTATAATATGAGTGACATTGCACCAAACAGAAAAGGTCTCTCAGAAGAAATTAGAAAATTTTGCTTAAATAAATGTACATGTTTAAGAAAATATTTGTTGGAATATTTTGGGTTTTCAGATGTTCTTTATTGTGGTTCACCAGATAATTGTTGCTCTAATTGGCAGAAGAAGTGAATTTGTGTATGTTTTTTTTTTTAGCTCTTCTGAGCCAAAGGCTCAAAGAGCTAATGCTATGGCCATTTGTGCGGTGTGCGTCGTGCGGTGTGCGTTAACTTTTTAGAATATGGGCAATAACTCAAGAACCCCTTGGCCAATCAGTACCAAATTTGCCACAGGGTATCCTTGGCCCAAGGGCTACCATTTATACTAAAATAAGGGTTGGGACCCTAAAACAAGGGGAGATAATCAGGAAAACAAAACCAAAAGTACTAGTTGCTAAAAAATCTTCTTCTCCAGAACCGCCAGGCAGATTTTCACCAAACTTGCATACAAGGATCAGGATATGTTGAAGATTAAAAATTGTTCAAGGCATGACCCTGGGGCAAAGATCGTGGCCTCAAGGTCACTTTGAAGTTGACCTAAATTTACAATTAATAAAAATGTTTATATTTTGCTTACTATAAGGGCTAGGATCATCAAATCTTGTAAGTTGATGCATCTTAGGACTTCACATCATGTTAACTCAAAAGTAGGTCACGGTGACCTACTTTTTAAATTTTGCGGGCATTTGTTTTCAAATTGATTTGAAGGCATATTTTGGACACTTTAAGGCCTATGATCATCAAACTTAGTCAGTTGATGCATCTTGGGTCCTTGAACAACGTCAACCTAAAAGTAGGTCATCGTGACCTACTTTTTGAACTTTATGACTTAACCTTTTTAAAACATTATATCCCATTATTTCAGGCACTGAAAGGATTAGAATCATCAAATCTTGTAAGTTGCTGCATCTTGGGACCTTAAAACATACTTAAGAAAAAGTAGGTCACTGTGACCTACTTTTATAATTTTGCAGGCATATATTTTCAAATTGTTTTAAAGTCATTTTTTGATTACCTTCAGACCTACAATCATCAAACTTGGTCAGGAGATGCATCTTGGGACTCTGAAAAATATCGACCAAAATGTAGGTCACGGTGACCTACTTTCGACATTTTATGGCTATATTTAAGTATCTTAGGTATTTATTGGCTTAGAATCATCAAACTTTCTTAGTTGATGCATCTTGAGTTTTCGGAGAGTGACGATTAAAAATTAGGTCACGGTGACCTACTTTTGACATTTTGTGGCTATATTTAAGTATCTCCGGTACTTATTGGCTGAGAATCATCAAACTTTGTCAGTTGATGCATCTTGGGTTTTTGGAGAGTGACAATCAAAAATTAGGTCACGGTGACCTATAATTTCGACATTTTATGGCTATATTTAAGTATCTTGGGTATTTATCGACTTAGAATCATCAAACTTTGTGAGTTGATGCATCTTGGGTTTTCGGAGAGTGACGACCAAAAATTAGGTCACAGTGACCTACTTTCGACATTTTATGTCTATATTTAAGTATCTCCGGTACTTATCGGCTTTGGATCATCAAACTTAGTCAGTTGATGCATCTCGGATTATCGGAGAGTGATGACCAAAAATTAGGTCACAGTGACCTACTTTTGACATTTTATGGTCATATTTAAGTATCTTTGGTATTTATTGGCTTAGAATCACCAAACTTTGTGAGTTGATTCATCTTGGGTTTTCGGAGAGTGACGACCAAAAATTAGGTCACGGTGACCTACTTTTGACATTTTATGGCTATATTTAAGTATCTCTGGTACTTATTGGCTTAGAATCATCAAACTTTGTCAGTTGATGCATCTTGGGTTTTCGGAGTGTGACGACCAAAAATTGGGTCACAGTCACCTACTTTCGACATTTTTTGTCTATATTTAAGTATCTTAGGTATTTATCGGCTTAGGATCATCAAACTTTGTCAGCAGATGCATCTTTGGACTCTGAAAAATGTAGACTTAAATGTAGGTCATTGTGACCTACTTTCAACATTTTATGGCTATATTTAAGTATCTCTGGTACTTATTGGCTTTGAATCATCAAACTTTGTCATTTGATGCATCTTGGGTTTTCGGAGAATGTCGACCAAAAAGTAGGTTACAGTGACCTACTTTCAACTTTTTATGGCTATATTTAAGTATCTTAGGGTAGTAGTACTACTAATGGCTTAGAATAATAGAACTGTGTAAGTTGATGCATTTGGGGTTTTCCAAGAATGTAGACCAAGAAGTAGTCTTTATTTGCTAAGAATCATCAAACTTTGTCAGGTGATGCAACTTTGGTCTCAGGATACCTAGGGTTAGAGGCTTCAAATACAAGTGATAGGTTGTACAATTTATCAGAAGAGCGTTTCAAGGCCCTTGGGCCTCTTGTTTCTTTTTGCTTTCTTTTTGTGAGAAATATGATTTATTTGTATTTTAAAATATGCATTATTCTAGCAAATGTAGCAGTAGATTACTTACCAAATATATGTACGGTTATAGTATGAACAAGAAGTGTTTGAGGAAATGCTCACTATGAATTTCCCACTCTGATGTGAATTCATATTGATACAAACAGACAGAAAATGATTTCCAATATAAAGCATGCCTTAACAATTATTGTGCTAGAATTTCAAGCCTCTGTGATGAGTCAAAAACTTGGTACAGTCAGATGCACCAATAAATACTAAGAAAGTTTACATCAGACAGAAACACAAGGGTAAAACAGTATACCCCCCTCTCCTTCACAGCAAGGGTGTAAATATGTGAATTAACATTCAAATGGTACAAGATACATTAGGATTTTAATTTATAATATTGTGTTTTACATACATGTGTACAATAAACATTTTACAAAACATTTCTATTTTTACAGTAAATGTATATCTATACAGAACAACATTTTTTTACTACGTAACCTATCCTGCATGTACATCATTCCTTTTAAAGGCATTTTAACAAGACAATGGGTATTATTTTAAACAGCATTGTAATGTAGACATTCTAATTATTGGAACATGTACTTAATGCACTACTTTAATTTGTATAATGAATAAACATGCATATTACCAAAATAAAATTAGTTTTATTTGTTGTTGAACAAAATACATGTATTGCACAACTGTAAAAAAGATCGTGTGTTTAGTAACCTGGTAATTGTAAATATTCAATATTTATATCGGCAAATATATAAATAAACGTCCATGAGTTTACTCGTCATCATCACTTTCTCTGTCATCAGTGGTAGGAATGCCTCGCTTAAGTCTGTCAACAGTGTTCATAACACACATTTCAAAATGTTGTCGATTAAAACTATATGGACTTTTGGAAATGTCTTTGAATGCCTTTAAATGACGACCAGGTGTGTTTTGCCACGGGTTGTTCTTCTTTAAGATGTCTAAGATCTGTTGAACATCTTGGTCACATGGTCTAACTTTGTGAGTTGTGTGAAAATTCTTTGTTCGATGTCATTGCACAAAGGTTGTCGGAAAATGCTCTGAATTACTGGTGCCACCTTGGAAATTTTCACAATTGCATTTTCTGTTTTATTTGCGCCTAGGCCACGAATCAAATCTTTTAACATTTTAACTTGGTTTTCCTTTTCAATGTCAGCAGCTTTGTTGTGTCCAAGCCTTCCAGTTGGGTTAATGAAAGATGCCGTCCTAACTTTCAGTGCCATTTTAGGTGTTAATAGAGTTTCAGTTTTAAGAACATAGTCGATACACTCGGTCATGTACTTTGACAAAGACGAATGGGAGTAGAAGAGTGGCATCATATATTTCAGTGTAATGTTGGTTAGGTATATGTTACCTCCTGAAATTGCATCTTGCATAGAGCAAGAAATAAAAAAACCAGTTGAGAAAGTTGATGGTGTAGCTTTGCAATTCATCAGAGGGTGGTGTTACTTCTTTCAATGTAACTGGTATTTGTTTGTTTGTTAAGTGGAAAGTACATCCATTACGCACTTGTTCAGTACTTGCCATAAGATGGTACATTTCTTCACCAACTGATAATTTGATGGTGACTTGGTTTTCGTTTACAGGTGACTCTATCTGACATGGGTTCATATTCCCTGCACAAACTTGCACTATCAAACTTCCAGGACGAGGCTGACCATTGTCCTATTGAAATTGAATTTACAAAATATAATTAACTTATAAACCAGTTTGTTTTAAGTGTGATTCATACTACTTAATTTTCATAAAGCATACCTCTGTGTCTTGTTGCAATGGTGGAATGAAGGTTTTCCTTAATACAAGGTCCATAACCTTATTGAAAGTCTCACTTCTTCCCAAATGAAGCATCTTCACATTATCTGGAATGCTATCATGGATTGGAAAATCATGGAGATTCTGCATTCCGAAGAGTTCCATTACCAGGGATAGCAGATAAGCAGTGCCAACACAATCCACAAATTGCTCATGTGCCTGGTGAATTTTACAAAAATAGAAAGTATTTAAGGTGACTGAACAAATGAATAAAAGCCCTATGCAGATTTAAACTCAGATCTGCATTAGGGTTTGCCATGTGATCAAATACACATACCATATGTTTAATAACCATGGGAAAACATTTGCTTGTATGAATATATCAAATGTATTGTGTTGATCTGAACTACATGTATACGTCAATTACAATAGATTACAAAAATGTTTATACATTGAAACGAACTTTTACCTTCCCATTGACATTGCTCCTCTGGATGACCACTTTCAGGTGTGCTAGTGTTGCTTTATCCGTGGCCTTGTTCAGCTTCAAAAACTTTTTGCATAATTTCTACGGGAAAAATAATGAGAAAATATTTTGTTTAATAATAATATTATGTTTAGTTCCACCAAAATACAAGAAAATCTTTAGCTAGGAAGTAATATTATTCAATTTATCATTCAAATTACCTCCAAGAAATCTTGCAAGGTGTGAAATAATTCTATGATGAAAGGATTTAACTGATCGAATCTTTCAACAGCAGTATGTGTCCCCTTTCTCAGTGCTTTTGCCCCCTCTAAGCGTACCCTAGTTAGTTGATCACCACCCACTGGAACTTGCAATTTATAAAGTTCACCTCCTGTAAAATTAAGGAATGTTTAAATTATCTTGAATACTAGTAACACTTTCAACATCACCGATGTATGATTTAATATAGCTAGCGTTTAACATTAAAATATTACCTCTACCAGCTTTGGCATAGATCCTGTTTATATCCTCAACATAACTATCTAGTATGTGTAGACAATCTGAATAGCATGCCTCATTTTTTAAAAGAATTGGAAGCATAAATATCTTGGATGGTGTCGACATCTCCTGTTGTAAATCATGTGAAATGTGATCTGGAAGTACTTTTTCCATCCATTTAAATTCAGGCATGTAGTCTACAATTTTTCTTGCAAGTAGGACTTTTAGATAGTATTTGAACTGAGTATTCTCTTCTGGCGTTGGAATGAAGTTAACATAGGAAATTTGGTTAATGTTACCCACTGAAGACCTGTCGTCCAGGTCTTTTAATTTTTCTGACACTCGATCTGCAACCCAGTCTGTAGCAACGAAATGATAGTCCTTGGCCTTGTTGTTCATTCTAACATCATTGGTGTCTACACGAATGTCCAAGTTGTCACCGTTTAATTTTCCATCGATGCCTTTAAAGCAGAAGGAATTTGTTTAATAAAAGCTGGTAAATACTGTAAATGTATTACACTTAGCAGTGTATTCCATTTAGCGATTCTGTGTAAAATTGAGACTCCTAATTCAAGGACATTGCTAAATGTCTTGTATAATTACTTTTATAGCCAGCTAATTCAGACAGTGCTTAATTAAATCTACGCTGATTTGTTTAAAAATGAATTTCTGCCAAATATTGTATATACCAAATGTAATAAATTTGCAGTAATATCTTGTATCTATTTGAGGAACTTTTCAACTGTTCACACAGCAATTGCATTTTCAACAATTTATTGACAATTGATTTACTTATGGCTTTAAAAATTTACCTGAGGATATTGTCTGGAGTAAGCTTTCTTCAGAATGAGTTGCAAATGAGTCCAGAAGCTGTGACTTGGAATTGTCAGACAGGGTTCTGTGAACTTTATTAAGAACACCAAGAAGCTATAAAAAATCAGCAGTATGCTTCAATAAAAAATTCTCAAATGAGCTATTTTCATCAAGATATTTGAAATTTATTATCATTTATTACCTCACACATGCATTCAAATTATTCATAGAGTACACTGCATGTATAGATTCATGAGTTTATACCATAGTCTGCAATTTTAAATAAAAACTCACCTTTTTTATGAAATGTATGTTAGTACTGGTCTGGATGGTTAATTAAATCTACATGCAATGAATTCATGCAAACATTATTTACAGTGTCTCATGCAGCTGCAGAACTGTGTGTTACAAATTATTAGTGCTAAAATAATATAGTCAGTCACACAGAGTTATTTCTTTTTTCAACAATAATGAATTTCCACACAATTATGATGACAATGAATTAGAACATAGATGAGTGGACAATAACCAAATGAAAGTATGATATTGGATTAGATGACAAAACATTAATTCTAGAACCTGGTATGTTTAAAATATATTGTATGGCCATTTTCTCTGTGAACTGCTTACAGAACTGGAGTACATAATGCTTTGTATTCCATGATCTGATGAATATATAATTTCAGAAGTAAATTGCAAATACAAAAGGTTTTCATTTTCACCATTTTGCTTTTTGCAATACTACTGAAATTTGTCTTTTAAAAACTCTTCAACAAACTAGCTACAAGAGAAAAAGAGTAACATTAACCGAACTCTGAAAATATAAAAAGCATTTAACAATTTAATATTTCAGAGATATACATATGACAGTATATTCTCTTTAGAATTGAATATGCATCATATAGTTTCTAATCTTTTTTCTTTAATTAAATTTTATAAAATTTATATGCTTAAACCAATTAAAGTAGCTGCATATTCAAATCACAAATTCTAGCTATCCTCTATAGTAAAACATGCAAATGCAAATTACAAAATTGTAATGAATAAGATATTTTAAAGTTAAATTTAAAACTTTTAAAAAGTAAGCGAACAAGACAAACTTTACATACTTTTAAGCAACAACTGTCAAGTACCTTGTTATCAGCATGATATCTGATAGCTGCTGAGGTGAACAATCGCTGTATAGCTGAAATTTTGTTGTTGTTGCTTTGCATCAACATTCCATAAATAGTGGCTATAGTGGCAATTTTTGAAGTTTCCGCAATTTTATCACCTAGTGCAGCACTAAGAATGTCGTACAGAAATTCACAGTTTAATATCATCTCTTGTACAGCTTCTATGAAGAGACTGGGGTTGGTAAGGTCATGGGGTGTGTTGCTACTTAAAACACTAACCCCAGGAATCTTCATTTTCTGCATGAAGTTTTTGACATTCAGGATATAATGGGAGTAATTTTCATTTGGAGCCTTTTCCATGATTTTTTTTAAACTTCTTCAGGATCTTCTGTTTATCTGTAAATTGATTTTCTGGTTTTCTTCTTAAAGTGTAAGCAAGATGATCAGATTCATAGGTTGTATTACCTTCTTTCCCATCACATGTATTAAACAAAGATTTTCTTGATTTTGATTTGTCATGTTCACTTCTCAGTTTGAGTTTCTCTACCGACGACACCAACTGATCCACCACAGTCTTACGCTTTTCTCGTGTAATCACTTGTTTGATCTAGTTTAATACAAATATAAGAGTGTATTAAATTTCAATTTGCAAAATTTCATATTATTGCAACTGAAATCATAAAATAATTTGAAATGAAAAACCCACCTAAACTGGGATGGGTGGGGTGGGGCTTTAATATTTTCCCTTTTATCGATCTGTGTTCGTTTAGAGTGCAATACATGTGATAATAATATCAACATGATCAATTTTAGTACAGTTTGACTTATATAACAGAAACTAACCTTTTCCACCGATGTCAATATTTGATCAGCTACCCTGTGTCTTTTTAAAGATTTCTCTGGTGTTGTTGTTGGAAGTCTTTTCGAACGATGTAGCTTAATTACTTTAATAGCTTGGCTTCGTGCTCCTGTCTGAAATGCATCAAAGGCTATAATTTTCTTGTAACACGGATCACACATAAACACGTTAGAACAATCTATTTTTCTCTGTGTAAGTCCAAAAACGACGTGATCTTTGTCAATGTATCATGTTGAGAATTCAACTTGTATCCATTCAGTGGAGAAAGACGACGTTTGATGTCCCCACACGATACACATTGATGTAAGGACGCCATATTGTTTACAGTTAACTACTGAAAGTAGTTCGAACATGGCGTCGATACACATACGAGGTTATTTGTGGTTACGGAAATGGCCGAGTAGTTACGATTGGGCTTATTTATGCAGTCGTTCCATGAAATTGTTTAGATAGTTCGATGGTGGAAATTTCGAGGAAATGAGCTTGTCTTTTGTGTAATCCGTGCTTTCATGCCCGCTTCAGTTCCTTATTGAAATTGCTTTATTATATAAATCTCAGTGTTTTGTGTTATGTATCAAAGATAAATCATTTTACATGCTAGAGTTTAATTATTGATAGCTTATTTTCAGTACAATTATACCTTGACATTGAATTAATAGTACCTAAACATCAGGAACGTGGTCAAATATTTTCTCTTAGTTGTCCTGCTCCATGTATTTAAACACTGATACATGTAATACAGTTGTAACGTGTAGGGGGGCGGACTAGAGCCAAACCGGCCTCCCTACAACACTCAGGGATCGGGTCTGATAAGATTCAGACCTCAGGGATAGAACTATGACTCTAATGTGCGCTGCCAAAATATACAAATATGCGCAACGTATATACAGACTAAATATATTTAACGTATTTACGAAACATGCCAAGAAAACATACTATCCAACGAAACAGAAGACAAAAACCAAGGCCCAGTGCTCTACAGCACAGACAAACACAAAAGAACAAGACACATGGTCCCACACTTTACAAGCACCGTAAAGCGACAGTCATACACTTAAAACAATATGACCCCGATTCATGAACCGCCCTCGAAAAGGCCACGAATCTAAAGCAGGACAAAACTGTCCAAAAACCCACTTGTCTTATAATAGTTAAATACCAGGAAATATAAAGCTTTAACTCTCCCAATATTCCTAACTCAAGTACCGATGTACATTCAAAACTAACTACGTCTGCCTATCTACACAGCCTTCTTTGTTCTCCCCAAACCGCGTGCTCGGCACTCCCCAATCTACTTAGACCCAGGTGTTACACATGCCCCCCTGTGATAAAGTAGATAAACCGTCCGTGCGTATTTCGTTGGACAACAGGTAGCAAATACTATTCTATTCACAACAGACGACATATTAAATACATAAGTATACTACAATGTTAATTATATTATCAACCCAATGCTAAGAATTCACTAAACTAAGGGAGTTAGAGAACTAAAGTCGAATATCGAAGGATATGGAAATAACGAACAGTATTCAATCTCAACGTCCATTAAACAAATATACAAAATAAGAGCAGAGCAAACACGGACCTCCGAAACATCAGAGGTGGGATCAGGTGCCATGGAGGAGTGAGCATCCCCTGCCGACCGGTCACACCCGCCGTGTGCTCGTTGTCATAATCAGGAAATAACGGAAAAAATCCGTGGTCAATTCAGTGTATAAATAATGGACTAACAATTGGTATGAAAAACGTCAGTCAGCATTTCATTCAATGATAAATTGTATTTGCTGACAAGGTCATTGTATCGACCATAGAATTTACGAAATGATGACTTTAAACGAGACTGTTGATATTCTTGTTTCATCAACTTGCTTGTCAATAATTTACCTCGTTTAAGAAATTGTTCATACGTAGAGCATGCTCTTGCGTATCGAATCAACTGAGATATAAATACTCCGTATGCAGGTGATGAAGGTATATTGCTGCATAAGTAAGGGAAGTTGACGATAGAAAAGTTAAAGTCATCACGTTTATCATATAGCTTGGTTGTTAGATTACCATTTGTGTCTTTTTCAAGTAAAATATCCAAGTATGAAGCAGATGTGTTGGACTCTGTGGTATCTTTTATCTCAAGCTCACCAGGATATATCGTGTCGACGTAGGAATGGAAATTATCATTATTAATTGACAATACGTCGTCGATATATCTAAATGTCGAGTTGAAGGCCACAGCAAGTGTTTTCTTCTTTTCACGCAAAAGATTTTGCATAAATTCTGCTTCATATGAATATAAAAATAAGTCTGCTAATAACGGAGCGCAATTTGTACCCATGGGAATTCCAATAGATTGTTGGAATACCTGGTCTCCAAAAACCACATAGATATTGTCAATCAGAAACTCAAGCATCTTCTTGATGTCAACTTCAGAGTACTTATGTGTGCAATCAGAATCTGTTTTAACAAAATAATTTTTCAAATGACCAATGACGAGGTAAGTAAACTTACGAGTTCCATTTTTGTTGAAGAAGCAGCTGTCAATGATATCAAAAAGCCTGGATTTTAATTTGTCGTGGGGAATTGTTGTGTATAAAGTTGAAAAGTCGTAAGTTTTTATGCTGTTGATTTTTGTAAAGTCTTGTGATTTCAAATTGTCCAAAAGTTCTTTAGAATTTTTAAGTATCCACATCTGATTTACACCACTTCTTGAATATATAGTTGTACAGTACTCTTGAAGTTTTTCCTTCACTACTGTCAATATTTTAGTGAGAAGTAACGAAAGAGGCTTGGTTGAACATTTACTGGAACCTGCAATGTATCTTTGTTTGTAAGGATTCTTATGAAGTTTCGGAATCCAATATATATAAGGTAGTTCAAATTCATTTTGGCTCTGTGGAATATTAAAAGTATTCAAAACTGACAGGTGATTTTGAAGAATTTCTTCCTTAGAAAGAGAAGTATATGTATAAGTAGGATTACCACTTGTAGAATTAAATCCAAGTTCTTCTAGAATGCAATTTATATAATGAGCCTTACAAACGAAGACAATGTTGTTACCTGCTTTGTCGGCAGGAACCAGTACGTACTGATCGTGTAATCTATCTAATTCTTTTTTCACTTCTGGTTTATTGAACACAGAAGGATAGATGGTTTTCATTTTGCCCCTCAATCTTTTAATACGTGACTTTAACATGGATCTGATACATTTAATCCATTCTGACAAGGTGTCAATGTCTTCTTTTTCATATCTAGCCCATCGTCTGGCGTAATTTTCAACAGAATCCATAATATTTATGAAATTCTGACGCCAGTTGAAGGATCGGGGTTCCCTATATTTAGGACCTTTTAAAATAAGTGATCTAAGGTCCTCATTACGAACTATATTTACGTCACCTGTAATAACGTGTCCAGCAGGACTATAGTTATAGGGCGAAGAAGAACATGAACACGAAAGGGGATTATTTTTCAGATAGTCGATATCCAGGCCATGTAAAGTATTTTTGTAATTGAAAAGTTTGGAAGCAATGGTCGATGTATATTTGTAGGAAATACAAGGCGTAGTCTTTAAATTGAAATATGGTGGAATATAAGACTGGACCCTTTTGTGATTAAGAATATTACTAATATTTACCGCGTCAATTCCTTTATTGGCATATTGAAGTTTAAGGAAAAGACGGATTGTTTTAGCTGCATTTTCTTCCGTGAAACGTGCGGGTTTAAAAAGCCTATGATGTGCAATATCCATAATCACAGAACCGAGCCTATATTCAGGTGTCGAGGAATCTAAATTTGGATGTTCCTTGGTCTTTTCAAGAAGACTATTTAAAAGTTTCAAAGGGACAGAGTAAAGTTTGGTTCGAATATGATGTAGACCTAACTGTTGATTTACATAAGGTAGTAATGAATCAAAAGAGACGTCGTGTATTGCAGGTTTATTGTACGAACGATGTCCATGACTACGCTTACGTCTCTGAGTATTGTTAAAAAGTCCCATCACATTTACATTATTACACTGCGGGCTTGTAAGATTTCCAACACTATCGACATTGTCATTACATCCATAGGGAAAGGCTGTCCCTAGTTTCCTAATCCAAAATTCTTCACGTTGTCTACGGAAAGGTGTACTCAACGACGGACTATTTGTGTGGTGATAAATCTTTTCCAGAATTCTAACTTTCATTGATAAAATAGAATGATCAGGTGAATTAAAATGTTTATATAAAAGCTGCTGACCACCATGATTTATTTGAAATCGATGACCTGATATTCTTTTGTTAAGCGATCCCTTGGTTTCACCGACATAAATAAGTCCACACAGATTACATTCTATTCCATAGACAACTTTAGAAGATTTGCAGTTCAGATTTTCCCAAGTTTTGGTATAGAAGCTCTGCCCAGTAAGATTACTGGTGAAAGAAGTGTCAGTTATCAAAATGTCACAGGTTTCACAGTTTCGCACAGAACATTTTGAAACCGAAGACATTGGATCGCAAAAGGAATCATCCAATATATTTGTAATAGTATTGGTTTTATACCAAAACCGGGAATCTGAAGACTGCACATATGACATATGTTTAATATCCCTAAGGATAATCCGAGGGGCACCAAATGAACTCCTTGAGTCTGTATCCCATATAGACTCAAAGGAGTGACGCCTTTTTATACTTGGCGACGCGCCTGCGTCTATCAGGAACAGGTTAATTGACAAAATAGTTTAACATATATAGACTGTTCATGGCCGATAATCAGAATTCCGGAATACATCCACGACATTACCCCCTTCTTAATTTTATGCGTCCTTGCATAAGCATTTCTTATTTTTTAATTTTTTTTTTAATACACATACCGTATATCAGGTTTTTTCTGCGTCATGTTTTTTCCGCGAATCAGAACCTAAATCAGTATATTAAATTTACGCGAATCAAATTTTCACTATACAAAGTCCCAGTGATTTTAATATTAACAATAGTTTAAGCCTATGAAGGAATTGGATGTGAAATGTAAAGTCATTAAGCTTCTTACAGGTGAGAAATAGATCTATCGACCTTCACTTCGTCAATTACGGAAGAGCCGCTCGGCTGATGACACACCTGTGTTGCGTACTAACTCGGTCAATATGAATATTTTTCTGGTGAATAACAAACCATATTCAACACCGAAAGAGTCCATAATTGTATATTATTTTTTAAGATTTAAACAATTATAGTTCATTTACTGTTCCAAACTGACTAGCAGCTCAGGTATGATTAGTTTTAATAATAGCTTTTCGTGAAACATGACCCATATAATTAGCTGGCTTGTCAATTAGTAAACAAACAATATGGGCTTATACCTAGTACCGGTATCTTGCGCTTGTCCCCTGATCCCGCTATTTCTACCTTCTACGGTATAAGCATTTAGAAATAATCCTACTACAAGAAGAAAACTTTGTATTAAATTTACCCTGTTTTATTTTTCCACGATTCGGAACTCGTCGCGAACAAAGCGGAAATTGGATACACGCGGAAAAATCCTGATATACGGTATAACATGCTCTATTAACATTGATCTACATCACCTATACCAATATACATAACAGCTCTCCCCTCACTCATATGTTCACTGGACATAGTCTTTAAGCCAGATGGGCGGTTTTCTCATCCTCTTGTCAGATACTACATCTTGTCCTTCAATATGGGTATCTACCAAATCTTGGGTGTTGAACGATCCAACCTCATCTTCTTCATTGTCAACTACGACCTCATCTGCCAAAATCTGAGGTTTTAGCAATCGCAACCTATCGGCATGTATTATCTGCAACTGTTCCCTATACCCACAGCTGACTTCGTACAAAAGATCTGATTTCTTTGAAACGATGGTAAATGGGCCCCTCCAAAAGCTTGTAAATTTCGGGGAATGGCCCACCTTTCTCCGAGGAAAGAAAACATACACTTCATCCCCTTTTTGAAACGTCTGCCAGTTTATCTTTGCGTCATGATATCTCTTCTGTCGACGCATTTCCTGACCCGTATGTTGGCGAACTGCAGTATGAGCCTCTTCCATACGCTGTTTCAGTTCGCAAGCCCATACATTCTGAGGAACGGCAGAGGCAGTGGCTGGCATTTCAAACATCACATCACATGACTTTTACCAGCACATATACATATGTATATTCCTTTCACTAAGTTTATGGGTGATTCAAGCAACAGGCTCTTTGGACTTCAATTTGTCAATTTAAAAAAAATCCATTCATTAAATGGGCAATTTAAAAACTGTTTTCAACGTTCAAGATAAGCTGTGTACAACTACTGTTTAGTGATTAGTTTTGGTTCAATCATTTAACTCTTTTACCCGAATCGCTAGTGTTAAAGTGAAAATGATTTGAGTACATTTGCCCTCATCACTAGGGTTGAAGTGAAATGAATGAGTACAATCTAAATATTTCTATGTCTAGCTTAATTGAAGAAATTGGCATTGTTGTTAAGAATAATTAATATTTATCAAAATCAAAATTGTGTCTTAAATTATAAGAACCTGTCATTTTGAATGATTTTCATTACTAAAAAAAACCAAAACTCACAATTACTGGGAAAACTATGCTATGAAAGAATTGGAGCAGTACATCAGTACTTGAATAGCATGGAATACATTTAGTAAAAATACATAAATTTAAATAACTGGTTAATAAAATTTATATTTCAATTAGGAGGAGGTTACATGATGGACTGTCTTAAGTTACACTGCTGGTAAAGTGCGAATCGAGAAAATCTTGGTTTCGGTCACTAGCTACTATTGGTTTACATCAATGAGGCAACACAGATCAAATTGACGTTACGGCATGACAGTTTCTTTGATTAAGAGGTAATTATTAATGTTTTAGATGCTTTTTTACTGTATTATTGCTTGTTTCATGAATATATACACGAAAAACACCAGCAACTGCTTCAATTACACCTCATAAATGTTTGTTACTTGACTTTTCCATATAAGCAGTTTTCTTGTTTTACATAAATTATATTGCATAAATGATGTTAAAACTGATTTCATTAGTTTGAGGGTTCGCATTTTCTCTCATTACAGGATCTTGTTCTTGAACAGATAAGTCTCTATCTGAAGGTTGCCTATATTTGTCTGACATTAATGTAAATGTTTCATGTTTGTATTTATCAAAGGGATTTGGGGTTTTTTCACTTGAAGCTTGTTCAGGGTTGAATAATTCAGATCGCATACTGCTTTGCTCCACCACATAGTCTCGGGTTCTCTTGCGCTTTTCACTTGTCAATGTACGTACACTATGCTCGGAATTATTTGACTTCATGCTCATTTCTTCCATGAGAGCGTCCAGCTCTGCTTCTGCCTCTTCAGCCTCTTGTTGTACTATAATGAGATTTAAACTAGTTTCCAAATCTTTCTTTTTTCTTGCTGATCTTGAAGCTGCGATTGCCTCGTCTTCTTCTATTTGCGTCTTTTCTTTAATTAATTTTGCTGTAAGTTCTGCATACGTAGCCATTGTTTTTGTTGCTTCGTATTTAGCTTTGACTTTGCTGAGATGTGAAGAACTTGCCGACTCTTCTGTAACACTTGCAGGCTCTTGTTTGACTGAAAAATGATCTGTCTCTTTATCCGTCTGTGTAGAATCTGCACTAGTTAGTCGTTGTCCGTTTTTCTCTTTAACTTCACTTTGATCGAAATGTTCAAGTTCCTTTATGAACAGTTCTGCCTTGCTCATGACTGATCTGTTAACCATAGCATGCGCTGAAAGCTCGTACTCACTCTCTTTTGTCCTTGTTTCTTGTAAGTAGGCCACAAACTTTTCAGACAAGTCACCATATTTTCCAAGTGTTTGGGTCACCCTATGTTTCACAAACTCTGCATCCTCTTTTAAGGGAAACTCGCTGAATGCCAGAATTTGTTCTTCTACACTTTTCGTAAGAACACGTTATTGTTCTGTATATTCACCCACTTTCTTTTCGTACTGTTCTTTTGCTCGCTTGGTGAGGGTCCGTGAAGCTCTAAGGTCCATGATTCGATCCATGTGATGAGTACAGATTTTTTACTATAATGTTTGCTTGCTTTTTATTATAGACTCTCGGAAGAGGTAAAAAACTACAATAAACAAAACAAAAACAACACATTACTATGAGATACAAACACAAATTCTACACAAGTTGCATCAAGACAATGGACAATAATGGCGTGAAAATATTGTAGCTGTAGATTGTTTACATTGCATTCCGATCATAAAAATAGCCTAAATAAGTGAAATTGCCTACTTTGCAGTTAACAATAAGTAAATAAACATATATATTTATCATTATAATACATACGAAACTTACTCTGTAGTGGATCGAGCTAAACTATAAGAAAAATTGCTTGCAGTGTGCTGCACGCAGCCATGTGTGTTTACATTATTTTAAATTAACTCGTACATAAAATCATACATAGCGTTAGACAGTTCTTACAGAAAATGGTTCCACTACACTACTCCTCTTACAATTTTGATATGATTTCAATGTAACATGGCACAAAATTAGACTACATTAAGTAACAGAAAATAGTGCATCGGTTTTTGAATTCGATAAATGTTGTTGCCATGGTTACTAAAAATAGAATTTCATGTGAAATTCCTTTTAAACGCTACCTCTCCTACAATTTTGATCTGATTTCAATATTATATGGCACACAAGAAGACTACATTAAGATACATTAAATAAAGCAACAGTTTACAGGGTTTTAAACTAACTTTAAACTCTTGCTAGCCATGTGGTCTACTGGACTTTGCCATTCCAGGGGCCCACATCCAAATTTGGTCGCCCACACTTTTTCAAAAAAAATAAAAGTACAAAACACAGTTTATTTTTGTCTTTAGAAGGTTTTAATCATTCAAATTTAATTCATACCCTTCTCCGTATCAACTAACCATTCTCTATTTATCGTCCATGCAGTTAAAAACTTTCGTTGCCTTTTAGTTTTGTCAAAAACTTTCGTTGCCTTTTAGTTTTGTCATAATTGTCATGATAGTCTTTTCTTTCTAACTTAGTTTTCTTTGGTTGACTGACGCCATCTATAAACTGCCACATGTTTACAATTGTCAAAATGAGTTAAACGCTTGCAGAGTATTGTTTCTCGGTGTCAAAAACTAAACGCTTTACTGATAACGATCTGAAAAGTCATTATCATAAAGACGCGAATTTTTTTTAGTAAAGACAAGCGTTTTCATGACCAAAAATACGACTTATCGTAATGAAAATAGAAAACATTCGGACAAAACTGGAAATTGTTTAATCGCCATGTGGGCTACTAAGATTGCATTTTAAAATCGCCCACACTGACGTTTAGTCGCAAATGGCGAGTGGGCGAGTGTTAATTTCAAACCCTGGTTTATGATTTCGATGAACGGTGTCGCCATGGTTACTAGAAATAGAATTTCCTGTGAAATTCCTTTAAAATGCTACTCCTACAGTTTTAGTCTGATTTCAGTATAACTTGGCAAACAAGTAGACTACACTAAGATATATAAAATAATGCATCGGTTTTTGATTTTGATGAACAGTGTTTCCATTGTTACTAAAAATAGAAGTCTGTGAAATTTCCTTTAAAATGCTACTCCTTCTACACTTGTGGTCTGATGGCAATGGCTTCTTATAAGTTATAAGTACAAACCAGTAGAGCTACAATCTCGACAGACACTTCTGGTTTGAATGATATTCTAATTGTAAGTAATGTTTTTCTTTCTTTAATGCTTCACAAGACTCACGTTTTGATACAATATTAAGATTTCCGAAACGATGCGAATATTATTGCTGTATATGCGACTTTCGGCACCTGTGAATGCTACATGGCTTGTGTTAGCTGCAATAATGTAGCCCTCTCCGATTTTTTTTTAATCTGATGTTTTCTGGAGAGGGCTACAATTCCATCGCATCTCCGTAATGGTACAAATATTTTTTTTTTAATAGGAGCGACTGCAGGCAAAATAAATTATTTTTACATTCAACTTACTTCGAATAAGACGAATTTTTTATTCACTGTCAACAGTAGACCCTGTTAAATGCGAAAAACTTGTAAAATAACTCTGCATGTTTCCTGGTAGTTTACTTCAGCAGCCATGACAGTTCATGCATGACGTAACGAGACTTTCGCTTGAAATTTAGAACAACTGAATAAAGCAATTATCGATGTTTATAAATGTATGTGCTGAATTTCTTCACAAAAACATAGGTATATAAAACCATTTTAAGGTATTCAATGTATAACGACCATATTTTGTACCTAATAAATGAACGGTCCAATATTTTTAATCATGGTAGTAATTTGAAGATATTATCAAATGAAAATGCTCCACCGCAGGAATTTACAAAATTTTGATTATTGTCCAATTAATATCTCTTTGAATTTTACATTGAAGTCTATGGGCAGTGCATGTTTTTATAAGATATTGTAAAAAGTAATTTGAATTTCAAAGAAATCTCTTAGTGAAAATATGCATAAACTCCCTCTTTATTAAAATATAAAATAAAAAAAAAATATTTACCGCACAAATTTTGTGAAATCAATAATTTTCTTCTATTCATCAAGGGCAGATAACTCTTCAAAAACTGTAAATGTGCAAAATGACCGTCTTCTTACATGTTATAAGTCTTGTGAATTTGATTTATTTCACTTTTATTCTTTTCTAGCTGTGTGCTTTTAACTAGTTTAAAATTATTTAAAATCAGTCAAAATCCCTTCGTTATACATTGAATACCTTAAAAGTATACACGCTGTAACTTGCGCCAGTTAAAATACGATTGGAAATTGATACAATTTGTTTATCAATAAAAGTTACGAAAATACTGTAAATTACACCATTAAAATTTAACGCGTTACAAAGTTATCAAACTATAATTATTAATTGTCCTGCAAGGAAAGAAAAACAGCTATTTTTAAATAAATCCATCACGTGACGCCGTCGCTACTTTTAGATTGATAAACACACGTGGCGTAAAGAAAACAAGGTAGACCGTTTGAGATACTACTCACTTTTGACGTGGATACTTAATGGTACTTTATCTTTTAATGTATTTCAGTATCAACCATCTTCTCTGTTATGACGCATATTAACCTTACATTAATAATTGTTGTCAAAATGCAACATACCTCGTTATCCGTGATTTCCTGTGGTTATGTGTTTCTATATATAGGCCTACTGTACACGCACTTCCTTTATCAATATTCATGTAAAGACTGGATTCTTAATTCCTAGATATTGTTTAATTGCTTTGTTATTACAACGACATCTTTTGTATAATTTTTTGGAAAGTATTATTTTTTATTGCACTTCATGTGTTTTAAATCATTAATCATTTCGTTTCACACAAAATTCGGCGTTCATATAGCGTATATGACTTTAAGTGTTATTTTTATGCAAGCAGCGATATTTATGTTTAAAATAAAGGAATTCCAAAAAGATCCGCTCCTATAGAACCTAAATTCTCATTGGCTGTCCCAAAATACAATCTATCAAGGTCAGTAAACATGGCGGATAAATTCGAGTTGAGATGTTGACATACACGAGAAGGATATGGAAATAACGAACAGTATTCAATCTCAACGTCCATTAAACAAATATACAAAATAAGAGCAGAGCAAACACGGACCTCCGAAACATCAGAGGTGGGATCAGGTGCCATGGAGGAGTGAGCATCCCCTACCGACCGGTCACACCCGCCGTGTGCTCGTTGTCATAATCAGGAAATAACGGAAAAAATCCGTGGTCAATTCAGTGTATAAATAATGGACTAACAATTGGTATGAAAAACGTCAGTCAGCATGAAAAATAAGCGATATAGGGATCGTTCTGTATATTTTTGCATTGGTTTACGTCTTGGATGACTACTTATTTGGAGTCAAGGTAAGAAATGTTAATAAAATAGCCATTTACTGTTGATTTGAGCCGAAATCCGTGCGGGAGCAAATCACTCCCGCAGCTGCGCCATTAGAAAGATCATAAGGAGTTGTAGCCCTCTCCCAAAAAAAAAGGGGAGAGGGCTACATTATTGCAGCTAGGCTTGTGTGGGTTTTTTTTTCATCTGGTGCGACGTTTTACTGCTGTATATATACAGAACAAAGGCTATAGTAAATATGATACACTTGTCTTGCAGATGACAGAATTTGTTGTTTTTGCTGTCAATTCACAGGATCATCATTTTCATTACACTATCAATCATCACACAAAAGAGCAATTAATTTATATCAAGAAAAGAACTCTTCGAAACAGAACATTCCAAAATATAAATTTTAAAGTAATACCCGAAACAGAATTTAAAGCTGGTAGAAGTATTATTCCAAATGAAAAGAAACATTGAATTGGTCAACATAGAAGATTCTTTGGACCTCCCTCCAACCAAAAGTCTCTGTCGAGACTGTAGCTCTACTGGTTTATACTTGAAACAAAGGAAGAGAAAAGTAGCAGTTGGGACTTGAGACTTTAAAACAGAAAATAATCCTTGCCACTCATCAAAATAAAAACCTATGCACATAATTATGAATCTTAGTATGGTTTACTTGTATGCAGAGTTATATGGAAATCGGACCAAAACTGTAGGAGGGAAGCATTTTGAAAGAATTTCTAAGAAGGTTCTATTTTTAGTAACTCTAGAATCACCGTTCATCAAAATTAAAAACCAATGCACAGAATTATATATCTTAGTGTAGTCTACTTGTGTTCCAAGATATATCGAAATCAGACCAAAACTGTAGGAGGAGTAGCATTTTGAAAAAAAAAATTCTAAAAATATTCTATTTTTAGTAACCCTGGCAGTACCGTTCATCGAAATCAAAAACCGATGCACAGAATTATGTTTCTTAGTGTAGTCTACTTGTGTTCCAAGTTATATGGAAATCAGACAAAAACTGAAAGAGGAGTAGCATTTTAAAAAAATTTCTAAGAAGGTTCTATTTTTAGTAACCCTGGCAGTACCGTTCATCGATATCAAAAACCAATGCACAGAATTATGTATATTAGTGTCGTCTTCTCGTGTGCCAAGGTATATAAAAATCCGACCAAAACTGTTGGAGTAGTAGTATTTTGAAAGAATTTCACAGAAATTTCTATTTTTAGTAACCTCGGCAACATCGTTCATCGAAATTAAAAATCGAAACACAGAATTATGTATCTTAGTGTAGTCTACTTGTGTGCCAAGTTATATGGAAATTGGACCAAAACTGTAGGAGAAGTAGCATTTCGAAAAAAATTACAGATAGACAGACAGACAGACGCATTACTATCGCGTAACCTCTTCTGGTCTCTGACCAGTAGAGCTAATAAAAAAAAAAGGTTTTTAGAATCTGAGAATGTAGTAAAGAATGAAGCAAATGAAATTCTAAGAGCCAAGATAAACAATACAACGGAAAAGAAGATGAAGAGGATGTTTTCATCGATTGTGAACAATTAACCGCAAAAGCAAAGCATTTTATCAAAGATGTGTCTAGTTATCTACCCAAAAGAGGCTGAATACATAGTTGAAAATGAAGAAATAGAGGAATAGACAAATTTTATCAGAATTATGGCAAAAGCACCCTTTCTCTAAACATAATAATCCTACAAACTGTTAATGAACGTCGTTACATGGATAGCAACACACAATTCCTGTGGAATACGATATGATTTCATTGTGAAACGCTTCTGGAGAACAGAAAAGCAATTTTCAACGATAAATTTTTGAGATTTGTGTCAGGAATAAAGCACAAAGGTCAAACGTTTGAGGACGGTGTTCAGCTAAGCCAGTTTGAAACAAAGGATTCAAAGATTAACTTTATTGTTCTAAGCAAAACAACTTCTAGAAACAGAACGAGGCAATTAAAGAAAGTTGTTTATCACCTAGCATTACGATTCCCTCATATATTATATCCATATTGCATCTAAATGCTTCCCTTACGAATACGATTCCCTCATATATTATATCCATATTGCATCTAAATGCTTTAAAATTAAAGTCATTTAATATATATACTACAAAATGTACTAGAATTAGTCACACTTGCATTTATTCCATAGTCCATGCTTTAATGGAGGCTGTCAAGTACCTCCTAGGACAGGGATTGTCCTATGTCCTCAGCCAGGACTTCTGTCAAAGAAAATTCTATTTTTAGTAACCATAGCAACACCGTTCATCAAAATCAAAAACCGATGCACTATTTTGTGTAATATTGATATCAGACAAAAACTGTAGGAGTAGCGTTTTGAAAAATCGCATAAGCTCTTCTGACCAGTAGAGTTAAAAAATGATGATATTGGTCCAAGGGTAACACTAGAATTAAACATGGTAGGCTGTAGTACAGATTTTTTTCAATTCAGCTGCTTTAAAATGGACAGCATCTGCTAGAGATGTTGAAAGTCTTGTAATGAAGCTTGGAGGTTTAATGTCGGTCCACTTCGTGCAGTTTGGACGAAATGCTTTCGTGAAACCTGTCCAACCAATGTATCAGTAACATTTTTACAAGAAGTAAGCAATACATACTATTAACTGCCAGCCCACACCACAAACAATGTCAAAATTTAGCACATATGGAAACCAAGTCAATACTTACCATTACTTTAAACCATTCATCAAGTTCCTCGGGCGTTCTTCTTCTTCTTCCATGTTAAAGTCACATATTAAAAGATTGAGGGGCAAAATGAAAACCATCTATCCTTCTGTGTTCAATAAACCAGAAGTGAAAAAAGAATTAGATAGATTACACGATCAGTACGTACTGGTTCCTGCCGACAAAGCAGGTAACAACATTGTCTTCGTTTGTAAGGCTCATTATATAAATTGCATTTTAGAAGAACTTGGATTTAATTCTACAAGTGGTAATCCTACTTATGCATATACTACTCTTTCGAAAGAAGAAATTCTTCGAAATCACCTGTCAGTTTGCCATTATTAGCAGACTTATTTTTTTATTCATATGAGCAGAATTTATGCAAAATCTTTTGCGTGAAAAGAAGAAAACACTTGCTGTGGCCTTCAACTGTACATATAGATATATCCACGACGTATTGTCAAATAATAATGATAATTTCCATTCATACGTCGACACGATATATCCTGGTGAGCTTGAGATAAAAGATACCAGAGTCCGACACTTCTGCTTCATACTTGGATATTTTACTTAAAAAAGACACTAATGGTAATCTAACAACCAAGCTATATGATAAACGTGATGACTTTGAATTTTCTATCGTCAACTTCCCTTACTTATGCAGCAATATACCTTTATCACCTGCATACGGAGTATTTATATCTCAGTTGATTCGATACGCAAGGGTATGCTCTACGTATGAACAATTTCTGAAACGAGGTAAATTATTGACAAGCAAGTTGATGAAACAAGAATATCAACAGTCCCGTTTAAAGTCATCATTTCGTATTTTATGGTCTATACAATGACCTTGTCAGCAAATACAATTTATCATTGAATGAAATGCTGACTGACGTTTTTCATACTAACTGTTAGTCCATTATTCATACACTGAATTTAACACGGATTTTTTCCCGTTATTTCCTGATTATGACAACGAGCACACGGCGGGTGTGACCGGTCGGCAGGGGATGCTCACTCCTCCATGGCACCTGATCCCACCTCTGATGTTTTGGAGATCCGTGTTTGCTCTGCTCTTATTTTGTATATTTGTTTAATGGACGTTGAGATTGAATACTGTTCGTTATTTCCATATCCTACTTCCTTATCGAGCGTTTTCTTCTGAAACCCGGGTTTCGTATAGAGTCACGAGATTTCGAGATAAACAACGAGAGTTTAAACCTGCCTTTACATCGAGTCCGACTCCTGATTTTAGTAGGGTCAAGAACTCTGAAGGATGGCGGGAGAAGAGGATTCGGCAGACCTGTAGATTTTAATTTTATGCAATAATTTGAGGAATTTTCATGTTACATGAACAAATATGCATCAAGTACGATAAAGCTAAGTTGATACACAAGCGACTTTTCTAAAATTTACATTTTCTGTAGTCCCATTGACCCTTTTGGCCTGATTTATACGCCTATTTTTTGCAAGTAGTATCTATAGGTACATGACAAAGTATATATATGTAAATAAAGGTATTAAAAAACGAACTGATTGCACAGTTATGATGAGCATGAGTGCCTCTACAAAATTGTGAATTTTATGGCCCCAGGGTCAGGATTTCTGGTATAAGGGGGGGGGGGTCTATAGATTATATTGTAAAAATACATTAAGTATGAAATAACTAAGTAAATGCATAGTTGTGATGAGCAAGTGTGCCTCTACAAAAATTGTTTGAATTTTATGTTCCCAGGGTCAGGGTTCTGGTGTGGAGGGGAGGGTCTATAGATTATATTGTAAAAATCGAAGTCCTAGGTATTAAATAAGCTAATTAAGTGTATAGTTATGATGAGCAAAAGTGTGTCTACCAGAATTGTGCATTTTATGGCCCCAGGGTCAGGAGTTCTGGTGTTAAGGCGGGGCTTCATTGATTATGTAGTGAAAATACATGAATTCTTATAAAATCTTTTATGTGTCACTGGATATGAAGCAGATGAAATACCTATATGGTTATGATGAGCAAGGGCCATTAATCAAATATTTCTGAAAAGCAAGGATACCTTTTCAAAAATTGTGCAGTGTGTGGATCTAGGCTTAAAGATAAGGGGTTCATGTGTGGTAAAGGCACAACTAATTATTGCTGAATATTACTGATTAGTTAAAATGCATTTTTTGTTCTCCTACCCTGCCTATGGGTATAAAGTAACCAAGCTAAGCAACTGCTAAGTGTATTGTTATGATGATCAATGGTGACTCTATCAAAATTGTGAATGGTATAGCATTTGGCTTAAAACATAATTCAATAACTGGAAAGTAATTGCATAATGCTCAGGTGACCTATAAGGCCAATTGGACTCTTGTTTCAAAATATCTTAATAATAATTGGTCCAGAAACGCTGAATATATGTGAAATCACGGGGTAGTGTAAATATGAAATGAACCAAATTATGGCCCATCGGGTAAGACGGTTTGACAATGGTGATCACAAAGGTGAGATTAATAATGAAGAGCTACTCAGGTTTCCTGCATTACACAAAGTATTACGTTATTATTCTCGCTACTGAGTGCTGTATAGCATACACTCGTCTACACTCTAATTAGGAATAAAATTGGCGGACACATTCCTTTTAAGAACCGTATTCAGCTTTAATCTTTCCATCATTGTATTTTGTAACGGGACTTTTATCAATCGTATAACAGTGCAGAATACACTTTCAAGATTGTCTGTTCCAATTCTTGGATGTCCCTTAAATAAATGTTTAAAATTAGCATAGGTCAGTTCATTTTTAGAAAAAATAAATAAATACATGTATAACCTTTTATCAAAAAAATTTCATATAAATTATAGGTAAATTCACTCTCCCAACATAATAACCATTAGCTGTGAAACACCAACCTCCTTAAAAGGAAGATATCCACAATAAAATTAAATTAAAATAATAAGATGTACATGTATTATACAGTTATTGATTGGGTATGAGGGCAAGAGCAACATTTTCACCTTCAGGTCTAGCAAATCATATGTTGCAAGAATTTCAGTCTATATCTGTTTTGTTTATACCCTTCAGTGCTTAATCAATAACCCTATATTACCAATTACATTATATGAAATGGCTAAATGGCTTAATCAGCAGATAAAAAACATCAGCTGAGAAAAAAAATTATATTTTTATTATATCACAGGAATTATTTATCAAAAACATATTCTTCCCTCTTCCTAACTTGGCTGGTAAAAACAATTCTTGCAGCTCTTAACTTCGGCTTTCGATATCTACTTGTGACGTAGCAGTGACAATTGTTATGTTGGATCGGCAGGCCAGTCAACAGTAAAATTGTTAGACCGATGTAATAAACATTTTCATTTGTTGGACCTTTTATTAGAAATAAGTAAATAAAAAACTATTAATAAGAGTATACTAGACCCTTGTATACTATGCCCTTATAAATAGTTTTTAGGGATGTCAACGAATAGTCGACTATCAGTCGAATGGACCGGCGATCGAATAATGATAAAGAGAGGTTTAAGGAGACTGTCACACATCTGTCAAGCACTTTTAAACAAAATATTGTCTTATTGTCTTATAATGATGAGGAGTTAATTTACATGTATAAGGAATGAATCATAAATAACCCAAGTGTGCAGTTTATAAAGCATGAACAGCTCCTTCCCAGGTTATACCAGTATAACATAGGTTACTATCAAATTCATTCCTTAAATAATGGCTACCACAAACATGCTTCAGTTTTTGAAATAATGCTATGTTTGATACCTGAGAGATTTGATTTGCAAACAAATGTATAAATCCTAGACTCCCACAGCTACCATCATCTTTTCTACAGAAAGCCTTACAAATATGACATGGAATTCCTCTTTTCCCAAACCAGTTACATTGGTACTTTCTAAACTTGCGCGCTAAGAACTTATTGCTCCGTCACAGATCAACAAATCTTCATCAGTGGGCATGTTTGCAAAGAGATCCGCCTTAGGTTGAACCTGATTTTTGCATTGTACGGCATGTTTTTTAAGTTCTAGATACTCTGGGTTGCTTTTTGAACCTAATTATCCCCTCGCGCAACTAGTTGCGGAGGGGATATAGCATCGCGAATGTGCGTATGTATGTGTGTGTGTTAGTGTGTTCGTTACCTTGTGGGCAAAATTGACAGAGAACCTTTGCATTAACATTTCTCAGCGTTTACATACTTGTGTGGCAGTATAAAAGGACGAAGCCTATTAATTTTCAAGTCCATTGATGAAATATTTCTTTAGATATCACGTTTTTACTGCCTCGAAACCCTGTCATTTTATGTACGAGTTGACAATAATCATTTGTGGGCAAGATTGACAAAGAACCTGTGTATAAACAACTCTCAGCGTTTACATACTTGTGTGGCAGTATGAAAAGACGAAGCCTATTAATTTTCATGCTCAGTGATGAAATATTTCTAAAGATATTGCATTTTCACTGTCTCGAAACCCTGACATTTTATGTACGACTTGACAATCATTTTCGCTAGGAAACCAGTTTAACGGCGTGTCGAGTCTGGGGAAACCAGATTAAAAGAATATGATGAATGTCAAGGTCTCAATCTCATCACCAAATTCCAACAGGTGTCTGGGAATTGGAGTCTACGTTAAATTAAAAGTGTGTGTGTTTGGGAGGGGGGGGGGGGGGGGGGTGGCTGAATCAACAAAAAAGGTAAACCCCAATTTTCAATGCACAGAAATTGTCTATATTTGCAAAAAGGTGTGAGGCTAACCCCCACCCCCCGGGTCCGACGCCTATGCCACAAGTTCAAATAAACTCTCGACGTACATTGTTATTTTTCATTACGAAAAAAATCCATATTGCCTTGAACTGTGAAATATACTAATTAGGTAGGTAAATAATTAAAAATTACTGAAATTTGTACATGTAGCATACGTGATATGTTTCTACTAGCCTATTATAGTATAGTATAGGTATAAGGGAAACTACCCAAGTACGTATGTATATTATGCCCCCACCCCTCCCAACTTAAATGCTATGCAATTTGATTTTTGATAAAAATAGACACCCATCCTCTATAATTTTGTTAAAGAAACAAATGGAGCTGAAAAAACAAAAATTTAATACCTTATATTAAACTTAACCATGCACCCAAAATCTGGTATCAATGTTATGTACCCCCTCTAACCAAGACGCTTTGCACTTTGCTTTTTTTTTTAAAATTGGATCCACAACAGCAACACTCCACTAATTATATTGTCAAAAGTAAGGGAGTTGATCCTAATGTTGCGGGTTAAACCGTTTGAATCCCACTGTGGGACGTGGATACTGGTCCTTCGAATGTGACATGTAAACCAAGGGCCAATGTTTCATTAGATGCTGGTACAAAAAGATCCCTCAATGCTCAATGGCCGTCAGTGCCTTTAATAGGAAAAAATGAGCAGCTCTTCCCGGGCAAGCCTTCGTATGAGAAAAATATTCATGAGATGGACATTAAAGAAGATACCTTGAATACTATCAATCTTTAACTTGTTTAACGTCCCTCTAGAGAATTTATCTCTCATGAGATATTGCCATTACCAGTGATGTTCCTGCCGCGAGGAGATGCTCCGCCTAGCGGTGCCCTTGTTTATAAAATGCTACTTAAACAATACAACTCTTAAGCGTGCAGTGTAAAGATGGCTCCTTATGTAGCATAAATTAAGACATGGGTAACCTTTTCACATGTGTTCAGAGAATGTTGACCCACTTTTGAATATATCAATACTTACTGGTTTACACTTGTCAATTAATGCTTCTTGTGTTCTTAGAAATTTTCAGTCAAAATGTAGGTCTACGTATAAACCTACTATATACGTATAGTATTTTATAGTTACATTTAAATACCTTCAGCCCTAACTGACTAAGAATTATCACACTTTGTCAGTTGATGCATATTGGGTCTTAGCATATATTGTATAATTTATCAGAAGAGCTATTCAAGGCCTTTAGGCCTTTTGTTTTAACCAATCTTCTCGAGATTCAGTGGTACTTAGGTATTTAACTTCTAAAATAGGAAAAGTAGCAACCCAAGTACAATTTGCATGGAATGAAAAGGAATAAGACGAAAACCGCATTTAAAATCAATATGAACGTGATTGTATTTTTATTACATGAATACTGTGCTCATTCAATAACCATGGGATTAACATTAAGTATGTAGGATATTAAATTTAAATTAACAGTTAATATTTATCTCTCAGAAAGTTTGTTTTTCTTGTCAAAAACCTCTTTTTGTTGTAGTTGTCTGCCATTCCAAGCTTTTTAGCATCCTGCGCCTGAGCTTCTTTCCGTCGATCGGATAATTTAGAGACTGTACCCCCAGTCTGATGACAATCTTTTCAAATGCTGTATCCAGAGCCATGGTGTTCTTCCAGTAAATGGCATATATTTCTCTATGGCGATGTTGATTATTTTCTGTTATGATAAATTTACAAAATAAAAAAAATCATTTTTACTGCAAATTTTAGAAGTAGGTTTGGTTCGGATGGGTTCGCCCCAATTTCATGTTTGCACGGAGCAATTTGGACCATTTAAATACAGGTAGTGTAATATGTAATTTTCCATTAAAGTAATATACCCTATAACGTGCGCCAGTTTAAAAAACGATTTGAATTTTATATACTTTGTTTACCAATAAAAGTAACAAATTCAAAATACTTTAAATTACACCATTAAAATAAAATTATGGAGACAAAAATCACTGATTTTAATATCACTCTCTGTCGCACTCTGATCTAAGACACAAAGATGCTTTAAAAACCAGAAGTCTCTGTCGAGACTGAAGCTCTACTGGTTTGTACTTATAGCAAAGGAAGAGAAAAGTACTTTAGCAGTTAGAAATTGAAACTTTTCAACAGCAATAAATAGAATTATGATCTTTGATCAAGTCTCTTTATGTTCTTAGTGTACACAGGGAAAAGTGGCTCGCATGATTTTCATGCGATTTGCTTTTCGCATGAAATTCATGCGAAAATCATATCAAAATCGTGTGAAAAATCACACATGCGAATTTCATGTGAATGTCCTCATATAATATTTATGCGAAATTCATGCGATTTTCATGTGACCATATTTTCGCGTGATATACATGTGAATTTAAATTTATCAGTTTTTCATGTATAAATCGTGCGAAATTCGCATAAATATTTTGCAATATTCGTAGATCATTAGAAAAGCAATGAACAAAGAAATTTATCTTTTCAATGTTTATTTAGGTGTTTCTGCCACAGTGAGGGATAAAAACTGACAGTCTCTGATGATTCTAATGTAATATTGTTTGAATGTTTCTAGCTTATCCATTGAAATGAATAATGTCTGTGTTTAAAGGCAGTTTTCAGTCTTTTTTTCAGTCTTGGCTCTTGACAAGCATTTCCTACAAAGAAAATTTATTATGAAATTATATCTTCCCATACTAATATTCCAATTGTTAAGGTCAGTTGGAACCAATTCCTTCATTAGGATGACATGAAATAAAATAAATACAATGATATCACTTGACAGGTCCATGTTTTGTCAATTTGTATATCTTAAAGTCTCACATAAGAAGATAATTTCACTAGTATGTGTTACTATGAAGCTTTGATTAATCAATTAACTAGACTCTCTGCAGATAATTCATGAAATAAAAAATAATTTAAAGAAATGAATAGTGAGACAAAACTTTAAAATCAGACAAAATATGCCTTATGCACCTTTTAAGAAAGAAAATTAGGAGACAGTAAACATACAATGTACCTACCCTGAAATACATGTGGGTTTCAGATGTTGACACACAGCCTACACACCATCCAGGACTTTGCATCATGTGCACCTAAAAAAAATTAAAAAGAGTTCCCTTTTAATTCAGTGGCACAATTCTGCTAAAGATATGATATTCCTAGTACAGGAGACCCAAATTAAAACTGTAGCCCTACAAAAAATTACCAATTTGAAAAAAAAAAAAAAAAAAGAAATTGTTTCTCTACATATATTGTTCGACATTTGACTAAGTTCATTGTGATGGTACTGCATGCATATAAATTATGCTTTGAGCAAAACAGAAGACCATGTGTTTAGTACTTTCATAACTCCATTATAGAGGCATGTGTCAGATATCATATGAAACAGTGTGTTATTGACCTAGTCCATAAATTGGGTGCTATTGTAACCAAATGAAATAAAATATTTAATTTTAATTGTGATAGCGCGCGCAGCAAGCGTCGCGAATTAACGCTCGTCACTGCGAGCTCTTACAGCAACTCCTGTGCAAAGAGAAAATTCGGAGTACTGCACATTCATTCGATAGAATTTTTTGAGCAGTAATTTGGACCCACAATGCATCACTTGTTAAAGCTACAATCTCACGAGAATAGCAGCAAAAGTTCAACTAAAAGTAAACATGCCCTGATTTAATGGATAAGTATTGAAGATAAATAGTAAACAAAATGTTCTTCATTTACTTTCATCACTGTTCAGGCTTCTTTTTAGAAATATGTGACTTACATATGACGTCAAGTGACGTCAGAGTCTAGATGCACCATAGGTCATGTGCAGTTTGTCGAGCCCGGTCTAAATTGTATAACAAAATAAATATCTGTTCTCGCCATAACAGCTGTACCGTCAACATATTATTTGTATTTGATGACATAGGATTTAACAGACTTATAATACTGAAAAGATGATATTTTTTTTTAATCTACATAGAATGATCAGAATTCCTGAATAGTGAAAACATTAAACAGCTGTTAAATGCAACAGTTAATTATTTATTTATCTTTTGGCATAGCCCTCAAATCATTCCCTGAGAAGATGGATCTTTAGTAGGACCTATGTCCAAAAATATTTTGTGTTTACAAGTCTCCACAAATTTGTCAAAATTATGCACACAGTATGAGTTAAAATAAAAATCACTTTTTAAATAGTGATTACATCTGATGGAAAAATTAAATTTTCAGCAGAACAACTGTCAGAAAGAGCTAGAAAGGCTTACACAATCACTTTTTGAATTACTTACGCAAGACTTTGTAAAGCCTTCAAATAGGTGTCGCTCGATCAATTCACCATGCCGCGTTACGTACTTGTAGAACCTGAATTAAAAACAAGATCCGAATTTACTCTGAAAATTTTCGTTGCAACTTGAATATCAATAAATACGTGCATTACAAACACAAAATATGGCAAACGATTTAAAAAAAACATTCATTTTTACCTTTGTATCAAGGATTGGAGCGCAATCAGCCAAAAGGAAAGTCTGGAACAAGCCACATGAGGTTCTTTCGCTGACTTGTTTTTTTTTTCCTGTAGCAGGAAGTGCAAGTAGAACCTGGCTTATTCGGCTTGTCGGTTTCGTATTCGTCACAGAATCGGGAAATACCTTATAACTTTAATTTTCGTCATTCAATTTTTTTTATCTTGAAAATCTATTTCCGCGTTAAAGTCGAACTTTGATGACAACGGTTATAAAATGCAAGTTACGGAACCAAAGGTAGTTTTACTATGGAATGCCGTACGTCACATATTACGTCATCATGCGGCTGAGAAAGCAGACAAGAAAGAGCAGAACGACAGCATATTTTCTGTAAGTTTATATTTTCATCTTCTACTTTTTATACCAGATGTTATAACTTTCTTGGAAATATTTGTTGACAACTTAAATAATAGATCCAGGTATAGATACTCATGCTGGTGTGTTGAAAGACGGAACTGGTACAGGCTCTCTGCATTCTTATATGATCAAGATACTAGGTAAAGGCTTAGTGAACTGAATAGGCCTAATGTTGTTTTTTTTTTAAATACTGTTGCACCTGAGTGTCTGAAATATAAATGCAGCAAGCCATATTACACAACACTGCAGAATTATACATACATGTACAAAATTTCAAAATAGATGGTTTTTCCATATTTAAAAGCCAGAGTTATTCCCCATGGCCGCCATGTTGTAGGGCAACATTCCCAGTTCCCTTCATTAAATAGGGTGAACCAAGTTCAATTTGTTATACTGGTTACTGCATGAGGTAAAGTTAACACGATTTTTCTTTTGAAAATACGTTTGTTAAAGCCTCTGTTAATTCATAATCTTGAGATTGTAAATATTTTCCTCCATATATTTCTGGCATTTATGTTTAAAATTAGTTGCTCAAAGAGGAAAATTCACTGCTTTGCCCTACAAGATGGCAGCTAAGGGGAATAACTCCAAGGCAAAATATGTCAAAGAAGTAGGTAAAAGGATATGCCTGGTAAAGTTCTCATGAAAAGAGCTGCCCCCCCTTTTTTTTTATAAATATCAGCTGTTATAGCCATTAGGTTTTAACTTGTGTACATGTACATTCAAAAATATATGCTGATATAAAGAAGCTAAGTTATCATGGTAGTACATTATATAATAGGCCTATCAAGAAGGCAAGACAGGAGTCTCAGGGGCGGATCCAGGAATTGAAGTTAAGGGGGGTTGCAAGAGTTTAGGCAGGGGGTCTGGTTGCAACCTTGAGGCCCCAAGTGGGTCCAGGGCAAAGCCTTGGTGGGGGTCCTGGGGGCGAAGCCCCTGGAAGTTCATGGATTCTAGAGCTAGGTTTTGTAGGGTAAAATTGAGGTCTACCGAGTACCAAGTAAAAATTTTAAACGTTTTCTGGACAAAACTTTGTTTTATGCTAACTTTGACAATTTTAGGGGGCACACAGCGGGTATATATGCCCCAACTTAAATATGCCACTGAGTCAAAGCCTAGTTACTTTCCAATAATGAGTTGTCACGTATAAATATACTCACTACTGTAGGTCTACATTCTTTATTGTGGTTACTAAAAATAATAATGGCCAAGCTAAAAGCAGTTGCCAACCTATAATTTTTAGACTGGGTACGTAGGAAGGTAGTAATATTAAAGGCATTTTAAAAAATAAAATGTTTTCAGATTTTTGATTTCAGATTTCAGATAACAAATAATAGAGCTTAATTAAATTTTCATAGACTGTCCCCCACTATATATGAATAAGCTCCACTCTTCATCTCTTGTCAAAATCACAACTGTTTGGTAAACAACAATTGAACAAAGTCAAAAATAAAACTAGGGCTAAGAGAGATAACTCCAGAAATAAGACATTGCGGAACTCAGCCATTGTAACGGGAACCGTTACAGATGTTCCCCAAACGCTCCCCAATTCCTTTTTGGTGCCATATTCCCTGTAAGCGCTATTAAATAAGACACACTTTATGCAATTTAGACTTAAACAACGTTTTCCCAGAAGAATACAAAATATATTTAAATTTTAGGTGGGTGTCAATGATCAAAATTTTGAGATATTTTGTTACAAATAACCTGAATTTTCTCCGTTTCATGATATTTTCTGCACATAAATAAACCTTTTTCATTCAAATATTCTAAAAATTTGACTGATGGTAACTCTTATTGGATGTTGTATACAAACAGAGAACATCTTATAAGAAATAAAAATTAATCACAAAGTGGGTGTCAATGATCAAAATTTTGAGATATTTTGTAATAAATAACCTGAATTTCCTCCGTTTCATGACATTTTATGCATATAAATATACCTGTTTTCATTCAAATATTCTAAAAATTTGACTGATGATATCTGTTTTTGGTTGATTCATACATATAGAAAGCACCCTATAAGATATAAAAATGAAACATAAAATGGGTGTCAATGATCAAAATTTTGAGATATTTTGTTACCAATAACCTGAATTTCCTCTGTTTCATAACATTTTATGCATAAAAAGGAACCTGATTTCATTCAAATATTCTAAGAAATTGACTGATGATAACTCTTATTGGTTGATTTATACATATAGAAAGCATTCTATATGAAACAAAAATGAAACATTAAGTGTTGTCAATTGATTAAATTTTGAGATATTTTGTTACAAATAACCTGAATTTCCTCTGTTTCATAACATTTTATTATTATTAAACCTATCAGAACTTCTAGATTGTGCCTTTCTGAGACAATCAAAGTTTAGGCCACTACTGGTAACCTTCCTTGCCATTCTGACACTCAGAAGATTTTTATCAATCAAACATTGAAAGAATGGTATGTTTTTATCTACAACTTTCTGGTAGTTACATGTATGGACACTCAAAGCATACTGAAATGTAAATGTGCAAGATCATCACAAAAATGAACAGTGTCATATAAACTTTTCACAGCTGAAACATCTTCTACAGTATCATGTGCATTGTAAGTACATTTTAGTAACACTTCTGATAAATATTGCCCGTTATATGAACACAAACTGGGATGGACAAGTTTGAATAGAAATCTGGTAATATCTCAAAAAAAAAAACCTTGTACACATTTGACACTCGATAAAACAGTGAACAAGAATCTAGAGTATGAAATAGAACATGAAAATCAAAACCTTTGATATTGTGGCCAACTAAAAATATATTCCTTGCTTCTCCACAAAGCTTAAAAAAGAACCAAGTGCACTTGAAATTGAAACAGGTTGACTTTCCTCTCATGGTGATTAGAGTTTTTTCTGCAGTCATGATCTTTGAGGTCTTTTCTATTTGTAGTAGCATTTTCAAAAATTATGCAACATTTCGTTCTGATTTCATGACTTTGCCTGTCTGAGATTCAATCATGGAGCAATGACCTAAAAATATGTTTCAAATTAACATTTATGCAGTTTGAGTTATTAAAGGAATAAATTTGTTTTATTCAATTTCATATACATTTATGAACGTTTGTTATGAAATATATTTATTATAAAATATATAAATATTTCATGAAGAATTGGAATCTTACTTTGTTAAACATTAAATTCCTTTTAAAAGAAACAAGACGTGCTTGTGAAACACAACCCGGTGGCAACTAAGTTCCAATAAGTTATTTTTGGCATAAAGGTCACAGTCCAGGTCACAAGGTCATTGACCTTGGTGTCGTTTGAAAGAGCATAATTAGTGAGGTATGTATACCAAATATGAAGTCTCTATCTCCTACTGCAAAAGTTTGAAAAAACTTATAAGTCACAGTCAAGGTTACAAGGTAATTGACTTTGGTGTCATTGGATAGCTTCAGCTTAATAAGTGGAGTGTTCAAAAGGTATGGTGAGGTAAAGGTTGACAACAGACAGACAAACAAACAGACAGACGAGACAAAAAACAATATATACCCTGATTTATCAGTCTGGGCGCATAAAATGCTCAACATACCAGAGAGGCTGTATCAGGATGGCCCACTGCCTGGTTTCTGTCAACCTGCATCAACACTGACTGTTAGCTCGATTGTACCTTTAATCCTTAAAAATCAAAAAGACTGTGAGAAACATGAAGCTAATTGGTTTTCTTACCTTGATTGTGGTTGTTCTCTTAAAATGTACACTTTTTAAATCTGAAAATTACATGTATAGGATTTACTTCTTACATGTATGCTAAAGATGCATATATTGTAGAATAGAAATACAGTAAGCGAAGTCCTGGGGACCTGTGAATTTTAAAATCTGCTATATCCATTATTGGTTATATCAGTATAACGAATTTGTATAACTGTATAAAGCAGTTGCAATTTACATGTTTTCCATCAAGTATTTTATAGAATATGTAAGAAGAGCTGTTGTTACAAAACATTCCTTGGATAACTATGGTTTCATTATGAATTGAATTTTATACACAAATACTTTCCAAAAATAGTCAGTTCAATATATATCAATTTTTTAAAATTCATTAAAAAAAGATGAGAATTTCATTTTTTAAAATCCTCTACAGGAATCAAATCAGTTGACTATATTAAAGATATGTATGCCGTATTTTTGCACAGCTGAAACCAAACAAAAATTTCTGAAGTATAATAAGCTATCAAAAATGAAGCATTCTCTCAAGTTCGACGAAATATTATTGGGTATTAACAAAGTACTGGTCAGGAAAAGAACACAATATTCTCATGCATATTTATAAAGGACTGACGTTTATGTTGGATCTGCGCATGTGCGCGGGAAAAGCATCACAAGAATCATCAGGTCGAGGAAACTATTTTGTGTGACGTCTGTTCAGCGAGGAACCAACAAGACTGACAAATCGACCAATCAGCTCAATGAGTTGTATTTAATACATTTATAGGTTACTACTCATGATCAGTACATAAATACTTCATCTGTTTTTCGAACAGGCTAGTTTTTTTTTAAATCGCTCTCAGAAAGACGTGTTACAATTCCCAAGCATTTACACGCTTAATGCATTATGTACATTATCATCTACAAATCCCATGCTAACATTTGCATACAAATGAACAATGCTAAAAATAAGAGTTGCCACACTCTAATATACAGGTCCGTTTGTTTACAATTTCCCCGTGCTCTACTGACAGTGAAAGACATTTTCACGTGACTATATTCCTCGGTACAAAAAGCAACTAACTCTGAGGTGTGCTCACGTATTGACATTGTTTACAATGTGTACAACTTCGAAACATACGGCATGCTAACAAGAAAAACTGCATTTGTTTGTTAATGTGAGCATGGGAATTCTCAATTAGTAACTATCCTTCCTATTTTTCTAAAACAGGTTTTAAAGAAAATGTAAATTGGCTTTCCAGCCGTCAATTGAACTCGCACCATACAATTCCCTAAACCACGTGTTTGTAGTGAAAACGTAGTAGACCATCATGCTTTTCGGCTCATTGACGAGATTGGACCATTGTTTGCTGTGTACATGCGAGACCACGTGTTCATGAATATTTCAATAAGAGGCGGTTTAATATCCGATTCGGAGAGAAAATAATTTTTACAAAATAATATTTCATAACTTTTAAAAGTGATGGAGTGGAATTGTCTTAGTTGCAGAAATTACATAACTTATGTAACTTGATGAGACACCACACATATTTATTTCTTTAGCAATAAAACACTAATACGGCATATATATCTTTAATAAATTTGTTACATCAGAGTTCGTTATGTTCAGAATTTTTGCTAGGCACCCCGAAAACTTCGCTATATCTGTGAATTCACAATATACATATTCCTATTGAATGAGTTTTACTGTACTAAAATTTTCAATGACGTCATCTATTAATTTTAATTCTGATAGAAACATTATAACTTCATATATTTACATTTGCCAATGTCTTTCCTTATATGACAATACTAAAAAAATGAAATTCAATTTTCGATGACATGCAGTCGGTCACATGATCAGACTTTCTTGCGTATGAAAAACTAATTGCACGTGCCGACTGTGACGTCAAATAACGTCATAGCATTTTGCATTTCAAAATCCAAGTCTAAATAATGCCTATATTTGTTTGTAAAATGAATGAAAACGTAAAATATAAATATAAGATATCATTTTTAGAGTTTCATTGGGGTATGACATGAACTCTAAAAATGATATCTTATTTCTTAATCAAATCAATTATATTTTAGTGTCCTAAATATTAAAAAAAAAATCATATTACAATGGACATTTTTTTCTCTATGTACATACTTACAGTTGCCTGAATTTCATCATGAAGGCTGCTTCTGGTACTTTCTAGTGCAGTTTTCTCCAGAACTGGCCCTGTTTCATGTCTGTTTTGCAGAGTCCAAGAACTGACTGGGGGGATTTTTAATGATGTTAAAAGTGTATTCACGTGAGAAGGCCCCATGCCTGTATGCACCATTCCTAAAAATATATAATTCGGATGCATTTATGAAATATAGAACAAATGATTTTTTTATAACAGGAAATTAACCTGGTGCTTTCATAATATATGTACTGTACAGTGCGTAATTAAAAAATAAATGCAAAACAAAATACGTACCTGTCCTGTGTCAGGTAAGCTTGGTATTTGCATTCCATATCTTTCCATGGTGCTTTCCAGTAGCTATTTTATTTATACCGGTATGTTGACATGTTGTATTCTGACACTGGACTTTCAGGAATAATACCAATTAAAACCAGAAGTTTATATCCCCATGGTATAAGAAAGATGGAGAGGAATGCCACAAACTTCACGACCTGCGTAGCCATCTGCTAAGAACCCTAGTTCTACCACTTTCTCCCTTTACTCAATGCAGTGTCATATCTTAAGAAAGAAAAACATGTTTTTTTAACTTATTAAAGTTAAATTGTAAAATTTATGCATTGATCACGCAATAAAATTGAACCAATCTTAAAATCCTTTTTCATAATTCCTTGAAGAATTTAAAAAAAATGGCAGTCAATGCAATCATTACTAGTTTACATATCATTTTTATTTAGGCATTAAAAGTGATTCACCAGTTGCCAGTTGATGTCACTGACACTGTACATCAAATTAGCAGCTGATGGATTTGGTTCGATTCTAGGCCTATAGCTAGGGTCTATCCCTCGATATCTTGATCAGTGTTTATTGGTTTATATACACAGATGTACTGCTGTGTGCAATGATATTTGTGCCGAAAGATTTATGTATATTTAAAACATAGAGAACACAAAAGAATTAACAGATTCTAGTCTTATGCATTACCTCGAATTTTTTTGTTGTTCAATGTTGAAGGAGACGGAAACGTCTCTACATGCAGGTTCTGGTACGTTGTCATCATGATCATGTCCAGTCTCACCCCCGGTAGATCGATTCACGTCATAATTATGGATTAAATTAACATAAATTTCTACCCAACGATTCTTGACAAGTGAGAATTTTTCTGTATTTCGATGTTTTCTTTCAAAAAACCTTGTTTTTCCAGTTTGCCATGCAACATGTGTAGGTTCTGGTACGTTGTCATGATCATGATCATGTCCAGTCTCACCCCCGGTAGATCGATCACGTCATAATTATGGATTAAATTAACATAAATTGCTACCCAACGATTCTTGACAAGTGAGAATTTTTCTGTATTTCGATGTTTTCTTTGAAAAACCTTGTTTTTCCAGTTTGCCATGCAACATTGACGATGTCAGACGCCATTGTTTACATTTACCGCGGTGCGTCGATTTACCCAAAAGGACCCAAAAGAACCCAAAAGGAACCCAAAAGGAAATTAAGAACAACCCAAAAGGACTTGAAATAAAGACAATAAATGGATATATAATGAACATTTTCATATTTTATTAAATCTAAAACTATTTTTTTTAGGGTAAAGTGTGTGGTTGGGGTGGAGGTGGGAGGTCCCCCACCACCCATAACCCCCCACCCATCCAGATACCATATGCCTAAAACATGAATAAGATAAAACTTTTTTTTCATTTATTAAATATCATATAGTAAGATATTGTTAAACAGAAGGAGAAGTAAATTAATACTTTGTTAATTTCAGCTAAAAGAAATTAAAGCATACCTGACCAGATTTAGTGTTTGATGTGCTATAAAAGTTTATGTTATTGTTACAGTTGCAACAATATAAGTATATTTTTGCCAACTTTTATGTAAAAATATAATATAATATTCGTAATTTACTTCAAATTATTAATTTTCAATGTTTTATGATATATTAATTAAAGTCCTTTTGGGTCCTTTTGGGTCCTTTTGGGTTCCTTTTGGGTCCTTTTGGGTAAATCGACGCTCCCCATTTACCGCGCTGATGCGGAATATGTCGTAAAACGTATATTTTCGATAAATTATAGCGAGCGCAGCGAGGCGGCGCGAAGCGCCGCTCGCGTAGCGAGCTCAATAGACTAGCGTGTACGAACGGAGGAAATTCGGGTTGAAATCTACACATTGTTCCAAGAAATTTTTATCTGACCGCGTGAAAAAATTCTAATATCCCAGTAATCCTTTGCGGTGCATAGCAACCAGAAGGCTAGAACATAGCAACAACTTACTTGAAAAAAATTACTAACAGCGTTTTTATGCAATATCCTTGCCACAAAACTATCGTTTGCGTTTTAAGTCTACAAGACTTTTTATTTGACGTCATACTTTCGTCACTTAAACGGCTCGGGTATTTCCGATTTTGTCGGAAACTTCCGAAAAGTTCAGAATCTCGATCCCGATTCCTTTAGAAATAAAATAGAGCTGTGTAAAGGTAACTGCGCTCGCCCCAACGGTCGCACCGTAGAACATATTAAACATTAGAATATAAAAACCCATAAATATTAGTTTTATATGTAATGTTTTACTCTTATATATAGTTTTAAATACAAAACTATTTATTTACACAACTTGTCAAATTTACGACATTTGTAAGTACGGCGACCCGTTGTTGTTAAAAAATGGTGAGTAAACAAGTACCTTAAGCTTTCAGCTCAGGTGAGTTAAAAAAACATAAAAGCGAATCAATGTTCTTTCAACATTGAAATAAAAAAAATTGTATTCACTCATCATCAGAGCACCCATTTGGAGATGGCCATCGGTCACAGTTAAACTATGCTACTTGCAAACCAATGTCCTGTATCCCTCTGTTGAATGAAGGCCAGGCATACAACTGTGGTGTGCATAGAAAATTCCATTCAAAAATTCAATCGAGAGGAACATATAACGAACACAGAAGACCAGTGCACTAAGAGATACTAACTCTTCGACACAAAGCGTTTGTACGATATCCTTTTCATTGGTGGGCCCGTTAGAGTGCATGTTCATGGTTGAACGACAGGACACTTTGAACCAGAACGACACCTGGCATGGGGCGATGTCTCTGTCAAAGACTATCAGTATTGTGGGGAAGGGAGCTAAAAAACAGACATGGCATGAGAAACATTCAGTCCGTGTGCATGTCCAGTGCGCCATAAGGAATTGTGACAACGATCCACAGATTTTAAGACAGAATTTGGACAGTGTTTTCAAACATTACAAAAGCATGCATGGGGATTCTCCTGAGGAAAGAAGATGCCGATAGGACCCGAATAACGATCCGAGCAACCAGCTGATTAGAGACCCTAGGGATGGGGAACTGTTCAAGGCAGTCATACAGAAAACAGTTGTGTACAAGACGAGGATACGCTCACGATCTCTCACTGGAACGACCTCGTGGTAGTCAGGCCACATCAATTTTTTTTAAAATTGGTAACATCTAACCCAGAAGGGAATATGCCCTGTGCTATGCCTACCATTATGACAATATAAAATTACTTACCGTTCCATTGAAATTCAAATAAATGCTCATAGTCAACAATTTTTTCTCTGAAAAGGGGCATCTGTTGTGGACCCCATTCGTCTCTATGACAGTTCCAGGGTTAGTAACTGATAGATTTCTTTTTAAAGCTATCCTTGAAAAAATATTAATTAACACTTCAATATTCTAGAACATGTATTTACAGTACAAGATTAAGCATAGCATTTTAGACGTAGATATTGGAAGCAATTTGAAAAGGGGGCTAAACCAACAAATAAGGTAAATTCAAAATCTTCAATTCCTAAAAGTTTTACAAGATTTTTTTTATTAATCCAATCTGGGCCCCGGAGGAGCAAATCTTAATAATTCCAATCTTCATTTAATCTATTGATTTTCTGTGTTTTGTTTGGACGAGAACACGTTCCATAAAATTTTTACACATCGATAAATTCTTTCAATCAGGAACTACTTTCTTGACTTTTGTAAAAACAATGAAAACTGTGTGAGATACTTCTAGTCCGTTTTAGCTACAAAAACTTGAAATAAAAAAAAATGAATGAATGATCGAATGAATAAATGAAAACGAAATAAACAGGACTGACAGACGGGAATATTATGTTTATGTCACTGTGGCATCACGAGTGTGAATTTTTAAAACTAGCTGATCATGCTGTCATTTTCTAGACGTTCCATTAGGCATATCAGCTCAGTTGGTATCGTTGTGATAGGGAAAAGTAACGTACCTCATACTCTCGCCTTTCTGGCATCAAATTTATATGTTTACATCCTACAGATCCCATATTCTCCCTAAATCTTTGAACGAACCAGAGTAAATCGAGGACGTCGTCGGTCTTCAACTTTCGTCATGACGTCAACATGGCCATAATTATTCTGGAGAATACGCGTATTTACGATATTTGTTGACTTAAACAACATTCAATTATTTTTTATAAGTTTATTAATTGATCGTTTTGACAATTTAAGTTGGATTTTATCGATATTCATCTTGTACACGTTTCTTTGTGGCACCGGTGGCATTAAAGTATTCCTACGCCGTACAAAATAACGGATTGTATGGCGGCCTCAAAGGGAAATATTCTTAATAATTAAAAAAAATCGTAATTGGAATTATAAGAATTAAACGTTCTTTTTTTTCAGAATTTATCGATGTGTAAACTCTGCCTTTTTACTTACAAACTTTACATAAAAGTGCTTCGCACTTTTATTCAGTTTGTGAGCAAAAAGGCAGAGTTTACACATCGATAAATTCTGAAAAAAGAACGTTTGATCCTATAATGTACAAAGACTTGAACTCATAAATATTAGTACAATTAAATGTCTCTATCTTATGATAATCAATTTTATTGGCTCATGGCTAATGAAGACCCAGATATCCTTAGATCACTTGCTGGATTCGTTGGTAATTTACCTTAATTGAAGATTATAAGCATAAAAAATTTATATCTCTTTCCCATTTATAATATTATTTATTAATTTTACTAATATTTATGAGTTCAAGTCTTTGTACATTAAGATGAAGACATACAAGAAGAAAATAAAGTGAAGTCGGTCGAGCTCGGAATACTCAATTTACTTTTTCGAGCTCTATTTTAGATGATAAAGTTCACAGAAATATTAATATAGTTCTCTTCATAATATTTATCTTTTATTTTTTTTCTTGATGAATATCTTCCAATTTGAAGTGATATTGCTCAAAAGTATATAGGAGATGGAGGTCATATCACTTTGGCATTGATCCTTTAGCTAGAAATCTTGGCCTTCAGCAACAAAGAAACATTTTTAGCATTGAAGCTTTCATTTTACCTCTTGTAAATGGGAACCCTAGTTATTTTCATCATGCTTTGTTGTCACTTGTAGATTTGAGTCCAATATTGGACCAATATATTTGTTGTCGATTTTTAAGAATTGTAAAATATTAATAAACCCATAAGCAAACAGATTTAAAGAAATTTTGCCAAACATAAAAGTCAAGTGATCAGAAATCATAGCATGTTCGGAAATACCTTGTCATAGGTAATGCACGAAGGAAATATAAAAGTCCTACGCGGGTATGTTAAGGCAGCACATGGATCAGAATTTTGCGAATTAACACTTTTTGATAACTTTGTAACACTTATAAATCAGAAAAATTAAGAATAAAACTTTTGCTATAATTACATGTATGCATTCTATAGACTTCAATGGAACTTATACTACAGTAAGCACTTCACCATGACATCACCACGTGATGTCTTTAATTAGAAAATGTGCCTTAATGAAAAAGTGAAAGTTCAATACTACCCCAGGAATATTAAATTTTATTTTGTAATAATAGTTATGTAAAAACATATCTGTAACATGAAAAGTGCTGCTAGAATCCTACTGTCCTATCACATAAATAATTATTAAACATTTTCGGACCAAACCTTCCCAAAATGTATACAATTTGTTCATAACATTCAATTCCCATAAACCATACGATTTTTTGACAGTTTTTGACACCAGCATTTATGCCTCATAAATAGGCTAAGTTTATAATGTGCAATACAAACTTTCAAATCGAGATATTCATTTAAAATGGAGTCTTTGGTTTTCTCAAAAGTAGGATCTAGGAATTTGATGATGTCTTCCAGGCTTTCTTTTCCATCTTCTACATTTTTCTGCTAAGTTTCCTTCGTGAATGCCGCCGAAATATGGCTGAAATATTGCCGACTCGGCGTAAAAAACCAATAATCAATCAATCCTTCGTGATAGAAGTCCATCTCCGGAGTTTGCTTGAAATGACCTTCTACCATGGTTTATTTCTCTCTACCAAATAAAAGATAAAACATTCACAATATACATTTTAGATGGAGGACGATTTCCTTGACCCGTAAGTAGACGTTGAGAAGTAACCGTAGTACTACGACAATGAGATAAAACTTTATCGAGGTGAAGTATGACCCTAAAGATATGGCTTGCCCGGTTAGGGGATGCAATGGGATAAAGTTTTCAACAAAGACAAAGTTTAGTAGACAGTTGGAGGAGGGGCACATATTCATCTTGTTCAACCAAGAAATGATGTAAAAATCTGGGTTTTGGGTACCCTTTTCCCTATTCATACATATTTACTTACCTCGGAATAAGTCAATTTAACACTCACCTATGTACATGTATGGAATTTGAGTTCCGTGACTTCAGTATCTTAGATACTGTGACCATCTCAATTCATGACACCTTGCTGGTACTAGCCGAGTTGAACTTGAATGACAGTCAGTGCCGTGTTCATATTTAGATATATATATTGGTGACTGTAATGAATAAAATGCTTGATATTAAGCGCAATCTGTGTCATTTCTTTCATAAGAGTGGATTTTACCAAGAATATAAAAAAAAAATGTTGACAAATCTAATGAAAACAGCAAAAAATGCAAAATATGGATATTTCAAAAATATTTATAAGCTGATTGTTTAGTGATTATGAGAAGTAAATCAATCAGGCCCCTAGTTAAACTAATGATTGTTATTTGATCCTCCCTGCTGATTAAGTATGTATACAAAATGTTTCACCACCCCTCTGTCTAATGTAACTTTGAGAAGTAGCAGGTGCTCCCATCTTCTTTATTTTACAATAAACTGAGACAAGAAAAATATCCTTATGTTGATAACACATTGAAGCCTTAAATAGCCCTGTATATTTGCCAAAATATTCACATTTTAAGCTGGAAAAGGAGAACTTAAAGAAATGCCAAAATTCCCAAAAGGCAACAAGTGCGATTTTAAACCCCAAAATGTGCCACACAATAAGGGGTCGGAATGTAAGCGAAAGGAGAATTTACCTGCACCGTACAGTAGGCCTTTCAAATAATTTTTCAAGTTGCACATATGGTAAAAAACATTGTATAGATAGATTTATAGGTACATAAAATTATCAAAAAAGATAATACTTTGTGCATACTTTTAATTACGTCAATAAAAAGTTTAATGATTTATGATTGACTTTTCCGATGTTGTGTTTAAGGACAGGTAACTCAAGTGTGAAAAATGACCAACTCAGTGCCGATTTATGAGTTATCGTTTATAAGAATTACATATAGGCTGCTTCAGCATTTGTATTGTTATAAACATAAAAGGGTTCCTTACATTGTTTTGTTCACAAAAAAGTTTTGACCGAGAGAAAGAGAATGTCTTCTCTTTACCTGACAAAACAGGGTCAAATGAATAAGGAACAGACTACATTCAATAGTTTAACTCTCTTTGACGATTTTTATGAGGAAGAAAATTTAATGTCATGTTTTTTTGTGTTCGTGCTTTTTCGCTTCCTATGTAAATATATATATTTTTACAACTAAATGCAACAATTGATCATCTTATTTGTGTTACTAAACACGCAGAGAAACGACTGAGTATAACAATTTAAATAGGTTAGAACTAAGAAGGAGGGTAGATTTCACTTTTTATTTTAATTAAAAATTTTAATTATTTGCAGTAAACCGGTGTCTGCATCTATACAGTAAATAACATTGGTGCTAAATTTTAAAACTACTAGATTCTACTGAAAGCAAAGAACCACCTGAGAATGCTAAAAACTGCCTTGCGTATAAACAGTTAGATACCCAAGCCTGCTCAAAACAAGTTTCAGCAGAGAGTTATCGTTCATAACACCGACCCCTAGCGGCAGTTGAAAGGCCTACGTACTCCCTCAAGAAATGATGGTGCGACCCAAGTGCCACCACCTCCTCAGGCCAAGGAAGCCAAACAATGAAAGTGTTCAGGAGGGCCTAAATGAGAATGAATCAGAACAGTATGTCAAATAAAAAAAAATAGTCATAATTAATCACTTTTTCTCAAAATATTCCTTAAAATTAAGTAAATCTCTAAATATTACCTACATACTAAAAAAAAGTCTAAATAAGGGTGGGTATATATTATACACAATTACATGTAAATACATCGTGTGTCAAATTACCGTTCACGGTAGCTCAGTCGGTAGAGCGCTCGCTCCGTGATCGGGAGGTCGTGAGTTCGTATCTCAGCCGCGACTGACCTAGTCGTTAAAATTGGTAGCAACTGTTCCTTCGCCATGCGCTCGGCACCTTGAAGTGAAAGTTGCGAGTCCTTCGGATGAGACCTTGAAAACCGAGGCCCCGTGTCAGCGGCAGGTGTTGGCACGATAAAGATCCCTCACTGCTTAATGGCCCTGAGTGCCGATTAAAAGTCAAAATTTGAAGCCCTTCACTGGCATACGATGACGTCTCCTTATGAGTGAAAAATTCTCGAGAGGGACGTTAAACAAAATAAATCGAGTGTCAAATTTGGTACATGCAGTTAAAAGCCTTCGAAGTATTTCACAAGAATTTAAAAGTAATAATTGCTAGAGAATGTTCAATTTCCTCTGTTTTGTAAGATAATCTAAGGGAAGTAACTCTAAAATCTATTCACGTGTTCTGCACAATGCCATCTGTTTGAAGCAAATGAAACATTGAATATTTACCTAGGCTGGCTTACCAAAATTTCCATAAACTCCTACATCTAAGAAACACAGGCGAGATGTGGAATGAGGTCATGCGAGTCCAACGGCATGTGAAACCAGGTTGTGATGGACCACTTACATGGGACCTGGCTACCGAAAAGAGGCGAGGCCTGGGAATCAGAATGGGCCTCTGCTGCACCATGTGCGGCAACACGTCGAGGCGGTACAATCTGTATGAGGAGGTAGAGTCCAAATTCCGGGGTGCAACTGTTAATTACGGGCTTCAGGTGGACATAAGTCAAACCCAATACGCGATGACGGGATAAGGAAAATTCTTATTTCTACTAATACTTCCCTCCTTCTCATAAGTCCCCAGAAAAAAAACATCGTATAAAATTCTGCCCTTACAGAGACCCTAAATGAAGCTGACATGAGTAACCGGTGTCGCCAGCAGGTGGATGTCAACATTCTAAGGGGAACCACACCCCACATGCCATCCCCGCACAGTGTGATGCACCCTTCCAGCCGGCGACAGACTGTGTACTCATTTGCTGAAAATGTCACATCAAAACACCAAATTGTTAAATGGTTACAAACAAGAGGCCCAGGGGCCACAGCGCTCACCTGAGCACATCAGGTTTGAATTTACTCCCCTCCTCCCTCCAGGCGGTCATCATTTGTACAAACTAGAATTTACACTACCTGAGGATGATTCCATATAAATATCACAAATCAAATTTAGCTTTGAAGTACTTGTAAAGAAGATTTTAAAAGGTTTTTCTATATATTCTTATGTAAAATTGGGTCGGCCATTTTGGACCCACCCTAGCCCCGGGGGTCATGATTTGGATAAACTGGAATCTGCACCACCTGAGAATCATTCCACATTCCACATAAGTTTCGTCTTTCCTGGCCCAGTGGTTCTGGAGAAGATGATTTTTAAAGATGTTTCCTATATATTCCTATTTTAAACTAGGGTCGGCCATTTTGGCCCCACCCTTGCCCCAGGGGTCATGATTTGAACAAACTTGAATCTACACTACCTCAGGATGATTCCACATGAGTTTCATCTTTCCTGGCCCAGCAGTTCTGGAGAAGAAGATTTTTTAAAAAATGCCATTAATTTTTAACAATTACATGTTATCTCCCCTTGGGAGAGCCTTCGGCTCAGGTGAGCTAAAAATGAAATCTGTTCAAAACATGGTCACCTAATGCAGGAGGACACTACAAACCACCAATGTAGTCCTGGGGTGTATGGGGCAAACCTACCTATGCTGCATACGAGTTTACATGGGCTCGGGAGGGAATGGCGGAACTTCCCTGCAAAGATGGTCCCTCTTCAAGGACTGTCTGCTATACTTGTCTATAAATATTGGAGAGTCGATTAACCCTCTAGTGCCCTTACCCAATTATGTCAGTCAGAAAATTCCTAATTACATCAGTATTTTTACCAGGAATCGGAGAGTTTTACGCAATATCTCATTTTTTAAAAACATTTTTCAGCTTGTAGCATATATGTTATACTGGGCATTACCGCTTCATGTTGCATCTTTGATACAAATACTCGAGCATTTCAATTTGAAAATACATTTAATTTGATAAAACATTTGAGTAACTCATATCAATAACAAAATAAACAAATAACAAACTTAGAATTTTTGAGTATTAACAGCAAAATAAACAGTTCAAACTAAAATAATCAGTTGTATGAATGGCACTAGTGAAGAAGCATTGTTTTTCAAAGTTTCATTTTCCTGAGAAATGAAAAGCTGTAAAATTAACAGTTTCTGTATTTGTTTAGACAAAGATGAGCATCGCATTTAATGCATTTGACATAGGAGAATCCTTCACAGTACTGGTATTTGCAACGTTGAAGTTTTGCATACCATAGAGCAAAGTGATCTAGGCAGTCCTGACTCACATCCAGAGTGGGTTTCAGTGGTTTGAGGACAGACGGTGGTGACAAACATGCTGGCCGTCCAACTTAAGATTTAAATTCGTTCAACCCTGATGCAACATCTCTGATAAAGTTGCAGAGCTTCATTGGTTTCCGATGTAATAGCCTACAGGGTCGCTTATACCAGAGCCATGCATTAACAGCAGCGATGAGAATGGTGTGCCCAAAAATGTACATGTATCCAATATGGTAGATTTGAGATACAGGAATTTGATGATGAGGAGTTTAATGCTCTACTAAGGGACATACCAGGCCCCAGGATCATGAAACAGACTTATACTTAAGTCAAATTTTCAGTTATCTATAAAATCTTTAAGACTTGTTAAAGGAAACTCATAATTTGCACACAACAGCAGACTGATGATACAAAACCGGAAGGCATTTTCATTTTGGGCTGCTTGACCTTTAAAAATATTCTGTTATCTAAGGCATTTTTTGACTTAAGCTTAAGATGCTTCATGATCCCGGGGCCAGTCAGATCTCAGTAGTTGTGGAAAGAATAATGCTCAGGAATAAAACTACTCTACAGCTCAGATTATCTCGGGATTCTTGCCATTCCCAGCTCCTGTGATTTCTGGACAATTTGCAAATGTTACGATCAATTATCAAATGCTCCAGAAATAAACACTAATGTAATTTAAATGTTCCAAAAAATTAACTATTTGATGTACTATTTGATCCTTTGCGTACACAAACTACGTGAGAATTCTGCATGACTTCAAATATCTGTTTTAAAACGTTTTATGTTGTGATCATGGCATAGAAATTTCAAGACCTTTTGTAAGTACTTGCTTTGTTTTTTAAGACCAGATAGAAGATTTGACTGTGAAAATACTACCTCATTTTTTTGTGTTTGTGTATTTTTAGTTTGTTACTTATTACTATAATAAATTCACGCAAGTAGCTATTCCCTTTGCGACTTAGAGATTTACAATAAAATTTGTTGACAAAAGAATTTTTTTATTCTCTTAAAAAAATTCTTCACCTTTAAAAGCGAACAAGCAACTTCGTAATTGTTGTGTTTTTTTTTCTCGGATATTATAAAAATTTATTTTCATTTAATATTTTTTCAGTTTATTATACTTTCTTACAATATTTTTTTCTTTTAAAATTAGAGCAGATATTTTGAAGTATAGCAGATATTTTGAAGAATGCATCTTTCTTTTATTATCTAGAAATGTGAATCACAAATCTAGCCCATCAAGGTCATTTGATGACTTTGAAAAAGAATAGCTCGACCTAGGAACAGACTGGGTACTTCCCATTCTGGAACCGGAGTATTCTCCGATTGACCCTTACTTTGCTCTTACCGGGGATGACGGGACTACCGTGCAGATTAAACAGAAAAATGTTATCTCAAGTCATACCACCACATGTACATCTGTTCAGATCCAAACCATGGCATCCTCTTCTGCCCCTACTACACAGACCACTATTTAAACTCAGATCGACAAAGGCTTAACAACATCTAAGACGCAAGTCCAGTCTGAAGGCAGAACCAAAAAAAAAAGACTGAGCGAAACTGAAAACTCGATCTTGTTAACTCTGCTCAGGTAAATTATATAAAAATTCTCATCTTTGCTATTTATGCTTAGTTCTATTCAAATAACTCGTCAGAGATATTTTTTTAATTTCGTTATATAAAGTTATCGCTTCATTGTTCATTGTTATCAAAATATTAAAAGTTCCACATATTTCCTAATGTCAGTAACTTAATTCTTCTAAAACAGCAAAAATATTGAATCACATTTTTTATTCAGAAAAATAAGGGCGAAACTTCTATGCAAGTTCAAACCTCGCCGCGGCGCTCTGTACCAGTTCAACAAAAGACGAGAGATCCAATCCGAAAGACAAAAGACCCGCGCCAACAGAAAAAAGAAAACCAGCATGCCATGGTGCAATCCATTTTGAAGGCATTTAGGTAAACACACTTTTTTAAACCGATATTGTAAATTAAAACAAGAGGCCCAGGGGCCACAGCGCTCACCTGAGCACATCAAACTTGAATTACCCCCCCCCCCCCCCCCCTTCCAGGTGTTCATCATTTTCTACATTACCTGAGGATGATTCCATATAAATATCACTAATCATAGCTTTAGAGTACTTGAAAAGAAGATTTTAAAAGGTTTCCCTATATATCTCGGGGTTTGAGACATCTACTCCAGCACGCTCTAACAGAAGCGTTCATTTTGATACTGAGCAAGAGAGATTTTGAGGTTTGAATTTGAGAGAATTAGACAGAGATTGAAAATATTACTGCTGAATGTTCTAGGATATGGAAATAACGAACAGTATTCAATCTCAACGTCCATTAAACAAATATACAAAACAAGAGCAGAGCAAACACGGACCTCCGAAACATCAGAGGTGGGATCAGGTGCCATGGAGGAGTGAGCATCCCCTGCTGACCGGTCACACCCGCCGTGTGCTCATTGTCATAATCAGGAAATAACGGAAAAAATCCGTAGTCAATTCAGTGTATAAATAATAGACTAACAATTGGTATGAAAAACGTCAGTCAGCATTTCATTCAATGATAAATTGTATTTGCTGACAAGGTCATTGTTAGAGGAAGAGATAAACAGAACGAAAGCTGAGAAAAAGAGATATAGAAATTTACATTCTGAGAGACTTAGAAATTTACAGTCTGAGAGTGATAGACAGAGATATTTACAGTCCGAGAGTGTTTGTTATACAGATAATAGTCTATCTAGAGGTCAAAGGTCAGATAGAAGATGGGATAATGAAATTAGTGGGTCTGCTAATAAACGTAAGGAAATAAAAACCCCTTCATTTGATGGTAGTTGTGAAATTACAGAATTTTTCATGCAATTTGAAGAAGTAGCCCGATGGAATGAATGGACATCGAGAGAATGTGCAAGTCAGTTGATTATGAGTCTAAAGGGTCCAGCAAGACAAATTTTGAGTGAGATTAGTGTTACAATAATTGACGACTTCTACGCTCTTAAGGAATCTTAAGAAATCGTTTCAATCAGTAAAATAAAAATAACCAGTAAAATAAAGTTGTTCTTTTCGATGTAGATACCCGCTCCTCCTTCTGATGTTGCATTTTCTAAGCTATCTGTGATTGAACTTCAAGACGTCAGCTTCGGCGAGTAGTTTATAGAATGAGTTACTTTTAATTTCCACACACGTATTTATTAACTCGGACATAAAACTATTCGTTTAAACATACCAATCTTGTGTAACGGGAACCAGTGTAATCACTGGACTAAAAATAAGGCAAACCTTTCCCAAAGCACAAGACCTAACTTTGATCATCTTCGCTAGCCAAGGGTTTCTGATACGCTACTCTCCTCATGTATTAATTTAATTCAATATAATCTATTGACTATAGTCATGGGATTGGAACGTCTTAAACCAATATATATAGGCCACACTGGTTAATTTATCTACCCAGGTTCTTTTGTGATTCCCAGATTATGATCAACACCTTGTTTTTAAATGAAAAGATTTGTAAAGATTTAGAATTTATTATAACAAAGGTAAAAATATGACTTTCGACTAATTGATAACAAAAAGCAAAATGTTTCCAGAAAATATAACAAATGGATTTATCCAAAAATAATTAAATAATGGCAAAATATAGGGCGCAGCATTGTTAAAGCTTGAATTAGGGGGCGGGGCCTAATTTATACGGGAAAAGTTTATTGTGACGTCACACAAAATATGTATTTCTCATAATACCTGAAAATGAAATTATTTGCAACTTTAAACTGTATTAGCATAATAGACAACAATAAAACCTATCAATGCATTAAAAAATGTTGGTAGGTAAATCCCGTGTAGCTAGGTTTAAACAAAGCACTTATTGCGATAAACTTTTATATATGACGTCAGTTTGGTAAACATGACGTATTTCATGTACTGTGAGAGGCAGATAGAGGAATTTTTTAACAACATAAAATGCGTTTTATGATAAAACGGAATATTGTTTACAGGTTTTAAACAGTCGATTAATACCAATGTAGATCCTTTGTCTATTGCGATTATTCATTCACTTACAATAGAATGTATCTTATTAATTATGTCGTGTTTTTATGTACAGGTAACGTAAATTTTACATTGAGATGCACCATAAAATCGTACTTTCGCAAGGGCATACACTTCATAGATCTTAATCATTGTTTGAATAAAGATAAAGGATATTATCCTTAACTGGAAAAGTGCTGCTGCTTTCTTTAAATCTAAGGCGTGATTTCGTAAGTACACAAAATATTTGGTAAAAGTCTAATATTTTTTGACATAGGTCTATTTACTTGAAAATTTATCTATTAAAACGCGAATTCTATTCAAAGCAGCAGCACTTTTCAGAAACTACAAAGTGTGCAGAAACAATTAATAGCTTGAATTTTATATTTCATTTAGAGTATGCCCTTGCGATATTGGAATTTGTTATTGGCTTACATTCAGTACACGTACTATGAATTCAGTACGTGACTATCCATCGATGGGACTAAACTTCATACAGTACAGAGTGGGTAATAATATGCTATTTCCATAGGTATTAACGTTCTGTGATAATAAAACAGCTTAATTGGACTAAATTTAATTTAAAATTATATCCCCCTTTTTGCACATTTATTTATGTTGATTTCTAATAGTAGGCCTTAACAGTGCTGCGGGGGAGAATGTGACTTCAAAATATGTATTTATTGCACTTAAGGGCTTCCATACACCCAAGAATGTAGACCAAAAATAAAAATAAACACAGGGGTATCCAAAATATACATAACTGAAACAAGGTAAGGTAAGGGATACTCTGCCTATAAATAGTGCTACTCACGAAATTCTCACTCACTCTGCTAGGGATGAAGAACTGTAAGGTTCGCTTCTTAAGAACTTCGTGTTCGTTTTCTTTGTTAGGATTAGAGTTAACTTTATACAATATGTAGAATTAGATACCTATAGTAGAGTCAAGTATTGTTGGTTCAGGGCAGAATAAGATATCCCTTAGTAGGCCATACTTTAAGCACATGACAAAAACATTCTCTCAAATTACACAGAACTGGGTTATTTAGCATAGCTGACATTAAACATATAGGTGAGGGATAACATAACTTTAAATGAACTCTAAGTTTGTTTTAAAAAAGACACTTTAAAAGTGTGACTAAGAAAAAGTTTCAAATTGCTTCGCATAATCAATTATTTGACCTTTCTGCACTAATGAAAAGTGATTTTTCTTGCATTGAAAATTTGATAAGCAAGAAAAGTATTTTAAAGTCTTAAACTTTTTCTGATTTTAAGCAAATAGGTCAAATTTATCTTGAATATTAAGAATAGAATATCAAAAGTGGGGGTATATGATGAAAATTTTTAGATATTACTAAAAAAGTGCCAATTTTACGTTAAAATTGGCTCACTTTTTGCCAGATTTTCAGAATATATTGACTATATATGTCAAACTTTGTTGTAAGAATTCATACAAAATAATTCAATAGATATTTCAGAACCAGCATAACACATTTCACTGCAAAAAACAATTTTGTGTGCAACAAGGATGGGAAAACAGGAATCCAAAATCAACAGTACAGTAATAGTTCAAATTGGAAAAACGGATCATTTTCATTTAAAAAACCTTCCGCCACAAGATATAGTCCCTAGCTCCATTCTACTTGAATGGAATTTAATCGCAGTTTTTTCATTGGATATAGTTTGATTTGCACTGTAGAATTCAGTTTGATTGTTAAAGCCTAAAAATGATGCTTAATTTTATAATTAAAGAACCTGCGCGAAATACGCTCAAAATATCAGGATCGAACGTCCTTAATATAGCTAGCGTTAAACATTAAAATATTATCTCTACCAGCTTTGGCATAGATCCTGTTTATATCCTCAACATAACTATCTAGTATGTGTAGACAATCTGAATAGCATGCCTCATTTTTTAAAAGAATAGGAAGCATAAATATCTTGGATGGTGTTGACATCTCCTGTTGTAAATCATGTGGAATGTGATCTGGAAGTACTTTTTCCATCCATTTAAATTCAGGCATGTAGTCTACAATTTTTCTTGCAAGTAGGACTTTAAGATAGTTTTTGAACTGAGTATTCTCTTCTGGCGTTGGAATGAAGTTAACATAGGAAATCTGGTTAATGTTACCCACTGGGGATCTGTCATCCAGGTCTTCTAATTTTTCTGACACTCGATCTGCAACCCAGTCTGTAGCAAAGAAATGATAGTCCTTGGCCTTGTTGTTCATTCTAACATCATTGGTGTCTACACGAATGTCCAAGTTGTCACCGTTTAATTTTCCATCGATGCCTTTAAAGCAGAAGGAATTTGTTTTATAAAAGCTTGTAAATACCTTAAATGTATTACACTTAGCAGTGTATTCCATTTAGCGATTTAATGTAAAATTGAAGCTCCTAATTCAAGTACATCGCTAAATGTCTTGTATAATTACTTTTATAGCCAGCTAATTCAGACAGTGCTTAATTAAATCTACGCTGATTTGTTTAAAAATGAATTTCTGCCAAATATTGTATACACCAAATGTAATAAATTTACAGTAATATCTGGTATCTATTTGAGGAACTTTTAAACTGTTCACGGCAATTGCATTTTCAACAATTTATTGACAATTGATTTACTTATGGCTTTAAAAATTTACCTGAGGATATTGTCTGGAGTAAGCTTTCTTCAGAATGAGTTGCAAATGAGTCCAGAAGCTGCGACTTGGAATTGTCAGACAGGGTTATGTTAACTTTATCAAGAACACCAAGAAGCTATAAAAAATCAGCAGTATTGTGACCAAGTACTATAGTATTTACATATTTTAATTCATATATTTATTTAGGCTAATACAGTACTCACTTTTGTTAACTTATTTCTTATTTGATTATTGAATTTAGTGAGTATGATTCTAATATTTTGTAAAGGCTTTTGTCGAACACTCTTTGTAATCTCATTCCTGACTGGCGTATTTTTAAAATCAACTCAATCCACTTGCGCAGTAGGTCTGGGTATAAATACTCATGTTCGATTGAAATTACTTGTCCCGCCAGCCAGTTTTTCAAGGTCACACTTCTCGAGGCCGTGCTGTCCGTAAAGGTATTTGCTATTGAAATGCTTTTCTCTTTTCATAACTTGTTATTTTTTCTTATAATTTATGTATATTCTTTTTATAGACACATGCCATTGTCGTTTATTGCTGTTAATAAAGATCTAAAAGTGACCTGGTCTTGTTACTGCTCGGTTACATATGGCGCTGCGAGCAGTCACTTAAAACGGCAATGGCAAAGCACGTAAATCCCGAGGACTGAACGACTACAAACTACGGAGGCCCAGGGGGGAAACAGTTTCAAGGCGACGACAAACTACGACGGACGATAGGGAAATCCAAGATGGCTGGTGGTGTACCACGGACTTGACCCATGAACTGTGTATGACTTGAACTTTAATTTTTTTTCTCAAATTTGGACTGTTAAATTATCATTTCATTTGACATTTATTTATAGAAAAAGGGGTTTAATTATTTAAAAGGTGTTATTTAGATCTGATTTTTTTTATATCAAATTAATTCTTTTGAAAAAAATTTAAAGTGAAATAAGCAAAATGAATAAGAGGGAGTTACAAAAACGTGTTCATGAGCTTGAAAAGGAATTACTGGAATGTGATTTAAAACGTGATGTTCCCCACTTTGTGAATCCTTATTTCAAAGATCGAAAAATTCAAAAGTTCAATGGAAGTAATGTACAAGTTGATGATTGGATCGACGAGCTGGCTTCTGTGTTCCATGCTATACATATGTCTGTTGCTGAAAAATGTGATCTTATTTATTCGCATCTTGAGGGTGAAGCAAAGGATGAAATCAAATTTCGCTCGGATATTCGCTCAGCACCAAATGAAAAGTTGGAATGTCTACGTAAAGCCTTCGGTGACAAGGAATCCATTACTATTCTACAGAAAAAATTCTTTGGTTGTAAACAAGGAGAAAACGAATCTATCCGAAAATACTCCAACACCTTACTTGATTTATTCCAAAGGATTATTCGTAAGGATTCATCGGTTTTCAGACATAAGGAACGCACGTTATGTGAACATTTCTCCGAAAATCTAAGAGATGCGCACATCAGGAGAGAAATAAAGAAAATAGTACGTAAGTCAGAAGAGTGTGATTTCTATGCATTACGGGAAGAGGCCATATTATTGAGTGAGGAAGGTGTTAAAATGCCGCATTCGGAACCGGAACAAAAGAAAACGGAAAGTGAAGATTCACCTTCATTCAACAAGCTTATGTCTGCTATTGAACAACAACAAAAACAAATTAATCAACTCACAGATATTATGAAAAACCCTCCTACGATGACGCAAAATAGATTCACTGATGGATACAGAAAATGTTTCAATTGTCAGGAATTCGGTCATATTTCACGGAATTGCCCAAAAAGAAAAGATACAGGAACACAGCAGGAAAACTTTGCCCCACTTTCGACAGGAGTCCGACGGTAGACGGGAATACAAAGGGCTCTCCTGGAATTTCACACATGATTGGAGCATGTCCGGTGATTAATATTATAATAGAAAATGTGAGTATCCCTTGTTTAGTTGATACCGGATCTAATGTGTCTACAATAACAGAAAGTTTCTATAGAAAATATTTGGAAAAACATGGAAAATTTTTGACCCCGTGTTAAATTCAACTGAAAGCAGCAAATGGAATTAACATACCATACATTGGATACCTTGAAAGTGATGTTATTTGTTTAACCAAAGTGCTTCCCCAGCGTGGAATTCTCATAGTTCAAGATCCGGCAGACCCCTTCACTAAACAACGAAAACAGGAAGTACCTGGTGTTATCGGAATGAATATAATTGGTATGTGCAAAGAAATTCTCTTTCAAGAAAACAAATCGAACACAGGAGTCTCCAGTGAGTGTCGCTTCAGTGATCAAAAATTGTCCAACATTTTTGCGTCTATGGATAAAGATCAGCGATCGTTTACCTATGGATTCGCTCGAGTGAACAGTGCTGAGCTTATTGTGATTCACCCACACAGTGTAACGGTTGTTCATTGCAAGGGGACCACAAATTCACAAGGAGTACAATGCATTAGTGGAACCGCTTGTCAATAAGAGGCATTTACATAGGCATTTGATTATTGTAAATACTTATGTTTCTGTGAAAAATGGCCATTGTTGTGTACGCATTGCTAATGTAGGTGACGAAAATATTTATCTATGACCCAGAACGAGAATAGGGATAGTGTCAAAAGCTGATATTGTGAATGATAATTCTAAAGTTCAGTTCAAATCAACAGGATTTACTGAGGAAATATTCATTTCGGAGAATTTTGCAACACATGAAGTAAAATCAGATACATTCCCATGGGTACAAATTGCGCTCCGTTATTAGCAGACTTATTTTTGTATTCATATGAAGCAGAATTTATGCAAAATCTTTTGCGTGAAAAGAAAAAAACACTTGCTGTGGCCTTCAACTCGACATTTAGATATATCGACGACGTATTGTCAATTAATAATGATAATTTCCATTCCTACGTCGACACGATATATCCTGGTGAGCTTGAGATAAAAGATACCACAGAGTCCAACACATCTGCTTCATACTTGGATATTTTACTTGAAAAAGACACAAATGGTAATCTAACAAC
>PRKT01000481.1:369065-381653 GCA_003671525.1 Saccostrea glomerata
CTACACCTAAAGTCCATACTCGTCAGGAACATCTGATCGCTTCTGAACCTTTGGAAACTGTCGCTATTGATTTCACGGTTTTAGAACCAGCGCAGGGTTTCGAAAACGTTTTGATAATCACAGATGTATTTACCAAATGGACTATAGCTGTACCTACCAGAAATCAACTTGCTCAAACTGTGGCCAAAGTGTTGGTTAACGAATTGTTTTGCAAGTTCGGAATATGTAAACGAATTCATTCAGATCAGGGGAGATGTTTCGAGGCAGAAATTATACAAGAATTGTGTAGGATTTATGGAATTAAAAAATCAAGAACCACCGCTCATCATCCTGAAGGAAATGGTCAATGCGAACGTTTTAATAGAACTCTGCATAACTTACTTAGTACTTTATCTCCATACAAAAAGAAACGTTGGCCAGATTACATTAGGGAAGTGGTGTTCGCATATAATGTTACCGTTCATTCATCTACTGGATTTACACCATACTATCTAATGTTTGGACGTGATCCGTACCTTCCAATAGATTTTCTCTTAGGAAACGATGACAGAAGTCAAACACAGGATTTGGACCGATGGATTCAACAACATAAAGAAAAAATTCAGTTTGCGTATCAACGAGCACTACAAGAAACCAAACATAATGCAGAGACGAGGAAAGAATCCCATGACAGACGTATCACAAATGCAGAAATTTTTGTTGGCGACAATGTGTATCTTAGAAATCGTAACTTCCGGAAACGACATAAAATTCAGGATAATTGGAGTGATGTTCCTTACGTGGTTACTGGAATTCCTTATCAAAATTCTTCTGTGTTTCGTGTTGCACAAATGAAAAACCCATGTGTTGGAAAAGTTGTGAATCGATCCGAAATCAAGAAATTTTCTTCGTGATGTATCTATATTTCTGGAATATATTGTTCTATGAAAGTGAACGTTGAGAGTGATATGTATTATATGTTATAATTTTGAATGTTTTTCAGATTTAATGCATTGAATTCTGATTTTTTCAGGCATTATTTATGGTAATAATTGAATGAGCCATGTTACATTTAGCACGTGTCTGGGAAAGGATTTTTGTATATATTTTTGCACGTAAAAGCTGCGTCGTTTTGCTTTTCAGGTGATGATATATTACCTACATTATTACTTGTGCTGAGGACAGCCCAATTTTTTTTTGGCCGGGGAGTGTGTGACCAAGTACTATAGTAATTACATATTTTAATTCATATATTTATTTAGGCTTATACCGTACTCACTTTTGTTAACTTATTTCTTATTTGATTATTGAATTTAGTGAGTATGATTCTAATATTTTGTAAAGGCTTTTGTCGAACACTCTTTGTAATCTCATTCCTGACTGGCGTATTTTTAAAATCAACTCAATCCACTTGCGCAGTAGGTCTGGGTATAAATACTCATGTTCGATTGAAATTACTTGTCCCGCCAGCCAGTTTTTCAAGGTCACACTTCTCGAGGCCGTGCTGTCCGTAAAGGTATTTGCTATTGAAATGCTTTTCTCTTTTCATAACTTGTTATTTTTTCTCATAATTTATTATTTTCATTCTATTTTGTTATAATTTATGTATATTCTTTTTATAGACACATGCCATTGTCGTTTATTGCTGTTAATAAAGATCTTAAAGTGACCTGTTCTTGTTACTGCTCGGTTACAGTATGCTTCAATATAAAAATTCTCAAATGAGCTATTTTCATCAAGTTATTTGAAATTTATTATCATTTATTACCTCACACATGCATTCAAATTATTAATAGAGTACACTGCATGTATAGATTCATGAGTTTATAACATAGTCTGCAATTTTAAATAAAAACTCACCTTTTTTATGAAATGTATGTTAGTACTGGTCTGGATGGTCAATTAAATCTACATGCAATGAATTCATGCAAACATTATTTACAGTGTCTCATGCGGCTGCAGAACTGTGTGTTACAAATTATTAGTGCTAAAATGATATGTCAGTCACACAGTTATTTTTTTTTTTTTTTGACAATAATGAATTTCCACACAATTATGATGACAATGAATTAGAACATAGATGAGTGGACAATAACCAAATGAAAGTATGATATTGGATTAGATGACAAAACATTAATTCTAGAACCTGGTATGTAAAAAATATATTCTCTGGCCATTTTCTCTGTGAACTGCTTACAGAACTGGAGTACAGAATGCTTTGTATCCCATGATCTGATGAATATATAATTTCAGAAGTAAATTGCAAATACAAAAGGTTTTTATTTTCACCATTTTGCTTTTTGCAATACTACTAAAATTTGTCTTTTAAAACTCTTCAACAAACTAGCTACAAGAGAAAAAGAGTATCATTAACCGAACTCTGAAAATATAAAAAGCATTTAAGAAATTAATGTTTAAGAGATATATATGACAGTATATTCTCTTTAGAATTGAATATGCATCATATAGTTTCTAATCTTTTTTCTTTAAATTAAATTTTATAAAATTTATATGCTTAAACCAATTAAAGTAGCTGCATATTCAAATCACAAATTCTAGCTATCCTCTATAGTAAAACATGCAAATGCAAATTACAAAATTGTAATGAATAAGATATTTTAAACTTTTAAAAAGTAAGCGAACAAGACAAACTTTACATATTTTTAAGCAACAACTGTCAAGTACCTTGTTATCAGCATGATATCTGATAGCTGCTGAGGTGAACAATCGCTGTATAGCTGATGCTGTGCATCAACATTCCATAAATAGTGGCTATAGTGGCAATTTTTGAAGTTTCCGCAATTTTATCACCTAGTGCAGCACTAAGAATGTCGTACCGAAATTCACAGTTTAATATCATCTCTTGTACAGCTTCTATGAAGAGACTTGGGTTGGTAAAGTCATGGGGTGTGTTGCTACTTAAAACACTTACCCCAGGAATCTTCATTTTCTGCATGAAGTTTTTGACATTCAGGATATAATGGGAGTAATTTTCATTTGGAGCCTTTTCCATGATTTTTTTAACTTCTTCAGGATCTTTCTGTTTATCCATATATTGATTTTCTGGCTTTCTTCTTAAAGTGTATGCAAGATGATAAGATTCATAGGTTGTATAATCTTCTTTCCCATCACATGTATTAAACAAAGATTTTCTTGATTTTGATTGGTCGTGTTCACTTCTCAGTTTGAGTTTCTCTACCGACGACACCAACTGATCCACCACAGTCTTACGCTTTTCTGGTGTAATCACTTGTTTGATCTAGTTTAATACAAATATAAGAGTGTATTGAATTTAAATTTGCAAAATTTCATATTATTGCAACTGAAATCATAAATTAATTTGAAATGAAAAAACCACCTAAACTGGGATGGGGTGGGGTGGGGCTTTAATATTTTCCCTTTTATCGATCTGTGTTCTTTAAGAGTGCAAAATACATGTGATAATAATATCAATTATAGTACAGTTTGACTTATATAACAGAAACTAAACTTTTCCACCGATGTCAAAATTTGATCAGCTACCCTGTGTCTTTTTAAAGATTTCTCTGGTGTTGTTGTTGGAAGTCTTTTCGAACGACATAGCTTAATTACTTTAATAGCCTGGCTTCGTGCTCCTGTCTGAAATGCATCAAAGGCTATAATTTTCTTGTAACACGGATCACACATAAACACGTTAGAACAATCTATTTTTTCTCTGTGTAAGTCCAAAAACGACGTGATCTATGTCAATGTATCATGTTCAGAATTCAACTTGTATCCATTCAGTGGAGAAAAACGACGTTTGATGTCCCCACACGATACACATTGATGTAAGGACCCCATATTGTTTACAGTTAACTACTGAAAGTAGTTCGAACATGGCGTCGATACACATACGAGGTTATTTGTGGTTACGGAAATGGCCGAGTAGTTACGATTGCTGTTGCATGATACTGCTACAGCATTCACTCTGTTTTTTATCATAAAAAATATGTAAAGACATTTTACTATTGCTCATCATTATTATGATAATATAATAAACACTGCTAAATGGGTACAAAAGATATCATACATGTACACATGGAATTATCTTCATGAGTTCATCTTCGATTCACTACCGTCTATCGCCATTATTTTTTTTTTCTACTTTCGCTTTGTATTTGAAACGAATATGCGGATCTATAGGCCAAACTGTGGCGGAAAATCACAGTACATTAACTCGTTTTGAGAAAAAATGTAAAACTATAAAATCTTAAAGATATCTTTATATAAATTGCTAAATATCTTATTCGCTTACATCCATAACATGTATCGATATTAATATTGGTAAGATTTAGAACACCGATTCGCGTATAAGTTACATTCTCCGGGGACGACTTGCTCAGTTAATGAATACATTTTTACGTGGTTTTAAGTATTAGATCTCATGCATACATAATAGATGTAGACATATCTAATTCTTAAATTACAGAAGTGTCCTTTGAATATTTTTCAAGTAATTTAAGAACTTCATCATGTCGTTTATAGATTTATTTCTTTATGGTTGCAAATTTAACGTACGGAATCAGATAATTGTGAAGAATAAATATTGGATTGGAGTTCAGGACCTAAATGAATAAATAAAAATAAAAACTAACCTTTCTGTTATCTCTTCCCAAGCCCTTTTCTTTGTCTCCGATGTTAGAGCAGGCGAGAATTTGTCCCGAATAACCTTAAAATTTCTACAGTAAGCCTCTATCAGCACCTCCAGCTCAATCTCACTCCAGTTAGGTTTTCGAATTTTAATTTTATCCATTAGGCCTAACGTTACTTTGCTTTTTATACAAATATCACCATCAAATGATTTGCAGACGAATTGCAATATATTGAAAGTAGCTAATACGCATGTGCAGCTTTCGTTACTAGGATAGTTTATTTTCCTTTCCTTCTGAAAGTAGTCCTTATTGGCTAAGAATCATCAAACTTTGTCAGGTGGTGCAACTTTGGTCTCAGGATACCTAGGGTTAGAGGCTTCAAATACAAGTGATTGTACAATTTATCAGATGAGCCATTCTAGGCCCTTGGGCCTCTTGTTTTTTACTTAAATGGAGACGTTACATCTTATCTAACAAAGAATGATTTGAGTTGTAGAGGACACTAGAGAGTAGAATCCATCTAGATCATCTGTTCTGGAATGTCCGGAGGGAAGTTGCTCCAAGACATTCTCTACACAAAAGGCTCTTGAAAATCATGTAAACATGGGCAACTGTAGTTTCAGAAGCGATGCCAGAATGAACGTTTCAGAGAAGGCAAAAAGGATGTATGCAGATAAGATTTTGTCTTTCCAAACACAAAGATCTGTGGTTTTTGAGTCCCACAGCAATACTGATGTATGTAGATGTTCAGAATTAGACATGGGATGGGCCAATAAAGAAAACAAACATAGAGTAACTTTCACTTCTGGGCAGAAAGCTTTCATGACAGAGAAGTTCGATATTGGGTTGAGGACAGGCAATAAAGTAGATCCGTATATTGCAGCGGAGGAGATGAGGAATTGTGGACTGTTTAGTAGGTCAGAATTCCTTTTTGGTCAGCAGATATCTTCTATCTTCTCCCGTCTTTGTCAAAAGGAGAAGAGGATGACTGCTGCAGATTTTTGTGCCTCAGAGGAAGAAGACCGAAAAGATCAGATAAGGAATCTCCTATTAGATCAAAATAATTAGGCGTAGGGGTGAGGGGTGGGGGAGATCGATTATATCTGTTGATTAGCTTTTAAATTTGATATGTAATACAACATTGTACTAGTTTTTCAACATATGAGTCAAAATTTTACTGTAAGACCAGCTACATGTATTAGAAATATATGCCTTTGTGCAATGTAAATTATAAACTCATGTTGCAACTGTGATATAAAGCCTAACATTTGAATTATTTACCAGTTGCTGAAAAGTTGACAGATTGTGAAAATGCAGCTCAAATGAAAGTTATAAAATTTTTATGTACATGTAATATGATTGTTGTTGAATATTTCTGCAACTTGGAAAATACCATACTGTTCATTCCCACATGCTTAGTACGTTAAGCTCCCGCTAGTCAAAATAGATCTCATGTCATTTTGTTATAAGAATTGGCAGTTCTCTCTTTAAGGTATGCACTGACGATATGCACATGCGATAGCCAATTTTCATATATAACTGTAACAAACAAATGTACATTTGTTGATTAATAATTTGATATATTTGACGTTTTTATTGATATAGTATAATTCAAACAATCAGACAATCAATCAATTTTAATACTTGCCAGTTATGATATGCCTATATGTTTCTATGGCAACATACAGATTGTATGATCAAATGTATGTTTGATTGTGTTGTGTTTACTTCCTTTAGATACATTTAAATGGGCAAATCAGATATTAAATTAAATACAATTGAACTCTTGTATTAATTTTTTTTGTAATTTTGGCCTTTCAAAAATGGGAAAATTGTCCCAAACTTGAACTTTTGAAAAAGGGGAAAATGTCAATTTTGTTTCCATGGTTACTACTCTTAAACCCATAACCCCAAAAATATTATTGCATACATTGATTGTACAGTATGTCCCCTTTATAGATATTGTTATGCCCAGCTCCAGCATGGCTGCATTCGAATGAAAAACTTCTTTGAAATATGCCCCAAATTTGACCTTTGAAAAAAAATGGAAAATATACATTTTTGTTTCCATGGTTACTACTCTTACACTTATTTGCCCCAAGAATATTATTGCATATATTGATAGTACAGTATGCCCCCTTCATAGATTTTATGATGCCAAGCTCCTGCATGACTGCATTCGAATGTAAAGCTTCTTTGAAATATGACCCAAATTTGAACTTTAAAAAAAAGGGGGAAATGTCAATTTTGTTTCCATGGTTACTACTCTTAAACCCATTAGCCTAAAAAATATTATTGCATATATTGATAGTACAGTATGCCCCCTTTAGAGATATTATTATGCCCAGCTCCAGCATGGCTGCAATCGAATGTAAAACTTCTTTGAAATATGCCTCAAATTTGACCTTTGAAAAAAATGGAAAATCTCACTTTTGTTTCAATGGTTACTACTCCTACACTTATTTGCCCTAAAAATATTATTGCATATATTGATAGTACAGTATGCCACCTTCATAGATTTTATGATGCCCCGCTTTTGCATGGCTGCATTCGAATGTAAAGCTTCTTTGAAATATGACCCAAATCTTAACTTTAAAAAAGGGGAAAATGTCAATTTTGTTTCCATGGTTACTACTCTTAAACCCAATTGTCCCAAAAATTTTATTGCATATATTTATAGTACAGTATGTCCCCTTCATAGATATTATCATGCCCAGCTTATGCATGGCTGCATTCGAATGTAAAACGTCTTTAAAAAATGACCAAATTTGACCATTTCCAAAGCTACTCAAGGACTCCTAATAGCATACGATATTCCAATATTGTAACATTTTTTAGAATTTTTTTTATTATTTTAATCTAATCATTTTTCATCATATTAACAACACGTATCATGATCAGAACTTTAATGAATGTATTAACGGCAATATAAACACTCCAGTCTTCTCGATTATTGTGAAAAAAGAAGCATTTCAGGAGGGGAAAGTAGTTGAGGTCGTTACCATGGCAACGGCAATCCATAGCAACATAATTGTTTCACTTTTTATGTTTATATATGTATACAAGGTATATGGAAACTTATTTTGATTTTCTGAGACCTAGTGTGCCACGCTCTATATATGATATGGTTGGTCATTACAGAGAATTGCTGTTAATTAGTAATAATTACATTAACCTATTAAAATTCCACCAAAGTAGAATCTTCTATAGGCGAGATCCTCCTATTCCTATACAGCAGTAGGGTTCTATTTCTTTCAGGAACCTTTCCTTGCGCTCATTGTTTGCTGCGTACAGAAGCCCTAGTCTTGGACCTCCCAAGTCCTGTGCTGCCTCTCCATGGAAAACAACCTCTATTGGAAATCTTATGTTTTCCATATATTGTATTTTCTTCAGTTGGTTGGTAAGGAGGGAATGCCTGCTGACGTACACGACTGATGATATCCTCTTCGCTGATGACGTCCAGCGGTCTTCCTTGTAAGAATACACAAGACGAAAGACTACCTTTAAGTAATCGCTTAATGGTAGCTTAATGGTGACTTAATGGTGGCTTAAAGGAGTTAATTCCTTTAAGCCACCATTAAGTCACCATTAAGCTAGACTTACAGGTGCTTAATGTCCAAACTTCATTAAGCTACCATTAAGCCACCATTAAGCTGAGCTTAATGGTGACTTAATGGTCAACCCTCATTAAACTTTTACGCATCTTATATAGAATCTTTGAACTAGCTTTTAGTTATTTTAATATCATTTACGCAAAATCTATTCCATCTCATAATTCTGTCTCGATCATAATTTCTACGAGTTTTTTGTCAACATGCATAAACTTGATCACTGGGAACGAAGTTAGCTAATAGCCACAGGGGCTTGCTCGAGCTGTCTAATTTTTTCTTATAATCATTTACAGTGATAATAAAACAAGACATCATGTATCAGAACTGTATATTATTTTTATTTTTTTAATTAACCATTATTACATGCGTTGTTTTTATTTTTAGTGTATATGATTTTTAAAAATAAATAATTATTACACACCGTGAGCAAGTCCTTGTGAAATATCTTAAATGTACAATACCAAAAATCAATTTGTTTTAGAATTATCTATATTCCGAACACAAAATATATATTACTTTATTAAAATGGTCATTTTATTTCATATGTCAAAAGAAACATTCCGCTACAGAATTCACAGGAATATAACTATATGATCTCATGAAAAAAAAAACCTTTGTCCTTTTTTTGGGGGGGGGGGGCTACTGGTATACAAATGTTTAGTTTTCAAAAATTGACTTTTACCATGAAAAACTTTTTAATGGCTTTTACATCATGAATACTTTTAATTAATTCATTATTTTTTATTTAATTATCCAGCGGTAAGTATCTGTCAAAATCTAGTCGATCGGTCTTCAATGATTGTTATTTCAAAGTCGATTTTCAGAGGAACGGCCGATCAGATTAAACATGACATCCGACCAGATGTATACACATTAAGAAACGGGGTAGGATTAACAGATAATCCGTGTACAGTAAACCGGCTTGTCAGACAATAGACCTTAATTAGGTGTCCCCCGTACCCGGTTAACTAACAGGAAACTATACATACACAACGTACACTGACAGATTTTAATGATCAAATATTTAAAAAAAATAATAAATTTAACGCAAGCATATAACAAATCAATAATTATGAATAATCGTAAAAAGTCAATTATTTTGATACCCATTATGATACAGAAAGAATTGAAACTGAATATGATATTCTAAAAAAAAGTTTTTGTAAACGTAATTAACCAGGTAATTCTTACGCGAGGATTGTCACTAAATTGATGACACAAAAACCGTTAATATCCGTACGACCGTAGTATATTAAAAATAATAGTAGAATCTGTTTTTTCCTCTTTCTTTTTCGATGATAGACTTTTGTGTTTTATCTATAATTAATTTATCTTCAATCATGATTCAATGCTTACATTTCAAAAATTTTCGAATAACACTTACAGAGCGAAGAACTCTTTCACACTACATCAAACTAAAATCCGAACTCTGTGTAGAAATATATATATTAATGCGTTAAGATCCAAAAATAAAATTGTTTATATTTTGATTAATAAACCAATTCAAGACGTTTGGAAATGTTCAACAAAATTCTAGTAAAAACCTTAACAAGTCCAAACAAGTTTTGAAAAAATAAAGGTTAAATATTTAATATTTTCCATACTTCAGAAGGAGCGGCAATAGCGTAATGGATAAGGCGTTTGCCTTCGAAACTTAAGGTCATAGGTTCGCGCCCCCACTGCGGCGTATTTTTTTTTTTGCTTTATATTTTATTGATTTTGAATTTGGTTTTTTTTTCATTATTTTTAACCAAATCAAGATAAAACGAACTCTACATTTATAATAATGACAACAAATCACTATAAAAATAATTTGTCACCCATATAAACAATATAATCGACTGCGTAATGTGACTTAATGGTGGCTTAATGGTAGCTTAATGGAGTTTGGACATTAAGCACCTGTAAGTCTACCTTAATGGTGGCTTAATGGTGGTCTAAAAGTAACCATTAAGAACCTGTAAGCCACCATTAAGTAACCATTAAACTACCATTAAGTTAGAAATTCGGCTTAATGGTGGCTTAATGGTTACTTAATGGAAGCTTACTGGCGGCTTATAGGTGCTTAATGGTGGTTTAAAGGCAGCCTTTAAGCAACCATTAAGCACCTATAAGCTACCATTAAGTCAAGCTTAATGGGAGCATTTCATCTTGTGATAGTTCCTGATATTGTTTAAGGAATAACTTTGGGTTTGTTGTTTTCCTCATCCTCAATACATACGTTGAATTCTCCCAGTGGTCCTTGATAATAAATGACAATGGGGAAAGTTGACTGTGGCAACAACAACATACTCATTTCAATCAAAAAAGCTCACTTAAGCCTTCAGCAGGGGGAGGGGGTAAAAACTCTTGCACTTCATCATTAATTTAAATGTTTATATACTCTCAATATTTTTATTTATATTTTCCAGGGAATACAGCTACAAAATAGTTGATGGGGTAACACTGAAGATTCCGACATCACAACTTGTTTCGATAAAACTTAGGCAGCAATTCCCAAATAAAATGTCCCAGGAAGGAAGGGGAAATCCAGAGGGTTGATAGTTATTGAGATGTAAGGCATTTTTGTGTACTAATGCTGATTCAGAACTTTCTACTTAGATGAAAAAAAAATGATTGAATTCACACAGAAATTTACGATATTATTATTTAAAAGGCATAGAAAGATTAATATAATGTTGCTCCACTGAATATGAAAATCTATTTATTCCACACGATACAACCAGGAAGAAATCTTTTACTTAAAGTTTAATATACCTTATTGCAATTACTTTGGATGTTAATTCAGTCCCAAAAGCTGTAAAATATCAAAATATGTAAAGCAATTTGTTGTTAATTACTTATTATTTTTTTTATATATAATTTCTTTATGTTGGAGAAAGAACTTTGCATTTATGCTCCTTTATGTATGAATTGTATTTTCTACTTATCGCAATGAATGTCAGTTAATAATCATTCAACTCGACAAAATCTAAACTTGAGAATTAATCAATTAATTACGTTCAAACAAAAAGTTTAAACTTCCGGCTTACCTTATAATCTTTTCCTTCTGTTTTAGTGAGCAGTACAACTAAGCAAAAAGGCAAAGCCCTGTCCAGAAGACTGAATTAGAGATATAATTGAAGCTTTGCTACATTAACAATTTTTTGGAAAGCTGGAAGTACTTGTAAATTACACAAAAATCAAGTTTTAATTGTATGTTTTAATATAAAAATTAACCATAGATATCATTATTTTATAAATGACCCACATTCACATTAGTTATATGGATTTAATCTTAGAATAATTTCACAATGTGACTGTATTTACACCAGTCTTGATATATATCATGTCAATGATATTATAATCCATGTTTACTTTATTCTGTTCTTTAAACAAAAAAAAAAATGTATTATTAATCAGAAGTCGATAATAAATAATAAAGTAGTTAATTGCAAAAAGTGAATCTGTTATATTTTGAAATTACTTGATGAAAAGTTCAATATTTTTATTGCAATTTATTTTAAATCTCTTGGCCAAAGGACACCATTGCATATTTTGATTCATTTTTACAACCTGAAACCAATTTTAGATATCGTATTATGCCATTTCATATCTGATTCAGTTTGAAAACCGGAAACCAATTTAAGATATCGTATTATGACATTGCATATTTTGATTCATTTATACAACCCGTAACCAATTTTAGATATCGATTTTAAAAAATTCTTATCTCTAAACGTCACGTCATATAGCTTACTATGACGTCATATCATATGGGCAAGTAGAGTATTTGGTTGTAACCTTAACATACCTGCGGATAAAAATAGCTGGCATGGAAAAACGAAGCCACGTGAAGGTATCCACACAAAAGCAAATTCTCATCTTCGCAAGTAGGTTAAGGGCTACCCAAAGGTAGAAAAGTGTATGCAGAGCCTCGGGAATTCGATTATGACGTCACGGTGAAATTGTACAAATGAATCTTGGCGAATAAATAATAATTTTCTGTTTCATATACTATTACATACTTTGATTTCTCATGATTATTGTAAATATTAATCAATGTGTAACTTATCTTGTCAGTATAACACTAATCGAATGTAAAATCAAAGCCAACTTGATCTAGCTGTACTAAAAGATATGACGTCATAGGCTAGTTTGACACGCAGTTTCTCTGTACCTGAGACGAAGATGAAGCTATTACAAGGGGTCCAGCCTAATTTACTTTGCAAAGTCGTATTTTACTTTGCAACCGAAAAAATGGCGGATACGAAGCGGAGAAGCAAATGAGGTCAGTATCTTTTGTGTAATTTTAGGAACTATAATTATTAATTTTGATAAATGGATGTTACGTTTCGGTGCGCCTATCTATCCTTTCCAACGGGAAAACTAAGCTAAAGCGATTT